>JAQFZC010002007.1:0-25476 GCA_034695205.1 Dicyrtoma fusca | reverse complement strand
TCCTTATAGTGAACCTTCCTCTTAGTGTACTAATTTAGCCGGTCCCATCAAGTACACTATGTCGCGAGTGCACTGTAGTGGTATGTTGCCCTATAACGTACTTAGGAGAAAGTATAGACGTGGGCATCTGGAGCTTTCACTTCCACTCATTGTGACTCTGCCTTCTATACAGAGCTTCTGATAAAGCCGCTTATTATCTATATACATGGAGATTGTCATTGTCATCCAACCAGTAGCTGCTCGGAAGGCATTGAAACTGAGGAGATTACAAGAAAACGAGAAAATAAATACCAGATGACTTACATTCCCGTGCATGTACTTGCTCAGTGTAGAAAAAATCGGAGCCGAGGAGAAAAGTATGAGCTAGAGTTGGAGTCGCAGTTGAAAAAGTCGTAAGTACACTAAGCAGAGAGAACTAAGAAGAAAGCTGGAAGAAAGGAATCTATCTGGAGAAAATAGGAATAAGTCGAGAAAAGAAAATAGAAAAATAGTTGAAGCTGCGCTGTCCTCAATGTCCAGGACCAAAACACAGTAGGTATGCAATGCACACATATTCCAGCTATACTGCCTGTTCACTGTATAGATGACAAGAATAGAGCTCCAGCAACACACTATAGTAGAGGTCTGACGGCTCAGAGCCACTGTATGGCAAAGGCATCGGAATGGTAAGCCAAGAACGCAACAGAAGAAGCGTCTAAAATTCTTTTTTCTCTTTCTCACCCAGCCAAGGCCAACTAAAGGGAAGAACATTCACATTCCCATCAGAAATAAATCCGCTGTAGCGGATTGTCTTTTTCACATGTCTGCTGGACTCTCTTCTCTATCCTCTCCCATTCCCTAGGATTCAATGGGATCTTCTTCCTTTTCCTTTCCTTTCAACGTCCAGACTCCGAGGAGAAGAAAGGCAGGCGTAGGAGGAAGAGACGAGCATTTCTTCTTTATTTCTTCGGATCCTCACGAAATACTTACATTTACTCTTACGGAGCTTTCCCACTGCATAGGTGTGTCTCTCTGTCTTTCACTCTCACTTTCACTCTATGCAGTCCATGAATGGTATTTATGTACCTACGTAACGACATCCAGCTTTCTCTCTCTATCACTTTCTCTCTCTCTCTATGCCAATGGGACATTCTACATTTACTCAGAGGGAGACGGTAGGAGGCTGAGGGACGACACCTTCCTACAGATGTAGATAGCAGGATTGTATTATCCTGGATGGAGTAAAGCACTTTTGCTTGCTGGCTTTTACTTGATTTCCTCGCAGAGTGCAGACTATCGACGGAAGGAGTAAAAGTACTAGGGGAGAGAGTACAATACAGCACACCACACTAACACTTTCCAATCGCATTTTACATTCTTGCTTTCTCATTCTTGTGAAAGTGATACAATCCTCAATTTTCTCAACGAGTTCTTCGTACCATTCTCTCTTTTTCCGCGATTTAGATCTCCAGATTACGTCCATACGGTTAGAGTCAAAGTTAGCAATCCTGCCAAAACAACGTCGCCAACGATGCTCCTTCAATGCAATACGATACGTTAGGAAGGGAAACGATAGAATCGGGCATAAAAGATACACACGGATTCATGACTCTAGGTCGGTCACTGAAGCTATATATGTACAATATATATTTGGCTATATATATAAAGAGAAACTGGAGAAAGTAGTAAACAGTTGCCAGGAAAAGTCAGAATATAGGTACACAGTGCACAGTGTCGTTCCCATTGAGCACTTATGCACACTTGTGATTAGCAATAAGGTTTCGACTTTGTTTTATTCCTCGGCGCTCATAGAACCTTCCCGAATACGTACACCATTATGCTAGTACTTTGAATTTCAAGTGAAATGTATCAGTGAGACCGATATTACAACCACAAGTAAGAATCGTTACGGAAAACTACGCTACACAACTTTCTATTTGTTTTGTCAAGATTTTTTTTTCTTCCTGTTTTTTCCCGATATCAAAGAAAACAACGGGAGAAAGTTTTGTACATGAGTTGCTTTGGTACATTAGGTGATGGTGGAAGCTAGAACTGTACAGATGGGATGTATTATGTGGGGCTGGAGTTGAAGTTGGAGCGTCCCTGGAGTATTTGACATTTAATCATGACTTCACGACTGAGATCGTTTGTCATTTTTATCATTTTTATTTCCAGAGAAATCTTCTAGTTCCTCCAATGTCAGTACGCCATCCTTCTTGGCCGGGCAGATTCTCACAGAATAGTACGAGTTGACAGGCGTAGTGTTTGACGTCACTTGTTTTTTATCTCGTATGTTATGTAGGTATCTACTTGCTATCACGTGATTTAAGTCAGTTACTTTAAAACATAAAAGCAGGATAATTGATTTTTATTTATTCGTAAACGTTTAAGTGCATCTCAGAAGTTCAAATATTCTGTTTCTACCTCTGGGTGCTTACAGTATGCCAAGAGCTGTTCGTCTGTTACGAAGTAAAATGGTAAATGTCATAGGATTTTGAATACGACATGACTCATTTTGCATTTCAATTGAAGTTTTGTTTCCTTTGATTGAAGATTTGATAGTCAGTGTATTGCAAATTTCGTTTAGATGTCGTTTAGATCCATAATAAAATTTCCCCTTCTGATATTTTCATGCAGATGAATGTCAAATACATTGGAGGGAAAATGGAGTATGTGTACGGTAATAAATATTTATTAGATAAGAAGAATTTTATCTAAAACTCAACATTAGGAATTCTAGAAATATATGTAGCAGATCTAAGCTATGAATTAGTATAGTTGTTCAATGTAAATAATAATAAAGATATTCTTGACGGCTAAGCCAGGAAAATCTAAGGAAAGGGAAAAGAAAGGAACGGAGCCTTAATTCAATTTAAAATTTTGGCAACGACTACAAAACTGCATACTTTTTATGTTCTCTTCATTTTTTCTCAAGCTTGACACATTCATAACAATTCCTTTCCATTTTTTGATAGAACAACATCCGTAAATATCCCATTATTTTGAAATTCAGCGAGTGCCTTTCCTTCACACATTTCTCCATGTCTTCCTCTCTATGTTTCGAATTTTGCGAGAAATAAATTCCAACATTACGCTGTAGAGCTTCCTTTGGAAACACTTGTATACAACTTTGTATTGATATGCATACGTATCTGCACTGAGGATATATTATGTATGTACTATATTTTGAATACCAGGAAATAAATTCAATTTTGTTTTGATATATGCGCGTCTAACTGCACTCATTTTATATTTTTATTGTTAAGAATGCTGTTGCTACGCAAACCAATCGTTTTAGTTGGCCAACGTGCACTTTCTCCGAATCTAGATGTCAATTTTTCAATCCAATTTTGAATTTGAACTTTTGCACAAATAATTGCACTTGGTAATAAGCTGAAAGTTGAGTTCAATGGAACAGAGTGCCAAGCATTGGATTTTCTAGCTGAACTGCCAGTTGGTGTTCGTTGCTCATTGTTACTTCTTGGTTTACTGTTTTCCCTTGTGTGCCAAGTGAAAGCTACGACGCCCTCAAGACACGGCCGTATCACCCTCCGTGGAGATATACAAAAAAGTATTAATATCCCATAAAGTCATTGTGTCATTTATTTGAAAACTGGATATGAGATATCCAGTAGCAATCCAGCCGGTGCAATATAATGTGCACTGGGATTTCACAAACGGAGAAGATAACAATGAGATATATACATGTACCGATATATTATATTACAGTGAAAGCCACTTTGTTTCGAAGACCGGCTAAAATTGAAGTCATGGCTAAAAGTGGCTTTAATGGCTAAAAGTGGCTTTAATTCTATAAAACTATTTAAGGCATGCATGTAAACCGACTAAAAAGTAAATAATTTTTGGTTTTAAGCAAGCATCTTTTGGACGCACATGAAATTAAAAGTTGTACTTATAAAACTAATATAAAAATAATTAGACGCTCACAGAATTACCTAATACTGAAAGTGATCAAGAGCGCAAAAATACGCCAACTTTTCTGCCGTCTGTCGTTTTACGTTCTTTGTACAAGAATGCGCATGTTTGAGTGAAGGTGTGATTGTATTCTATATCGAGCCAATAAAGAATCTGAAGTCACCCGCGCATTTTATTTTCCGTGGAAAATAACGTCAAAAGAAAAGAAACTTACGTATTGCCTCGCTATATTACTGATAGATGATTTAGTTCTACTTTATTCAATTTTAGCTTTTTTGGCCTCTTTCACCCAGAAATTTCGAATAATTAAAACCGGTTAAAACCATTTTAAGCCGTATTTTAGCCACTTGGATTTTAACCCTTAACTCCCCTGATACATAAACGTATGGAAAAAATGCATTATCTTCTACTTTCGATTTACAGTCTCATTTAGCGTCTCAGTGCTGATATATATATCGTCAGTGAAAAGCAATATGACGTAAACCTAGTCATAACTTTTAAACATTCTGAAAGTAGTCCAGCGTTCCCTTAATGTACCCTTTAACGGACATAATTACCAACAATCAACGTTTTACCAATGTTTACAAAATCAATATAACCTAACACTTCTTTAAAAAGAATAAAACTGCTATATGCTCTTTCCAAAACAGAAACTAATATCCTAATCTTTTCAGAAGTTGTGACACTGATATTTGGGTCTCTAGAAAACAGTAAAAATGTGTATCTATACTTTTCAAAAGTGATAAAACTGCTGTTTCAACTGTTTCAAAAATAAAGTAGGGATATTTCCTCCTTTTATATGCACAAGAGTAAGAATTTGATTGTTGGGCTTATCTCAAAATGACATTGAGCGGACACTAGACTTGCGTCAGAATGCTTCTTCACCGACGATCTGAGTCCGTTAAAATGGGCTAGGAAGGGGTGAGAGACAGAGATACAGCGATCACCCGTTACCGCAAAAATAACGCCTTATTTTTTGCTTCCGCTGACATAATAATGTTTTCCTTTATTACCAAAACAGCTCTGAATTTCTTATTTCGTCTCGTGAAGCCACATTAAACGTGCTGCCTTAAATTGAGATTTTTATTTATGCAATCCCAGAGTGCTGATGGTAATGTATGTACATAAATGCACGAGTACGTATGTACAAAGCTACAAGACCCCACATTGTAGAGTCACAGCTAGCAAATGTATAGGAATGGAGATGCAGGGAGATCTCAACTGTGTCTCTGTATTTCCACGACCTCACATTGAATACGAGAGGAAAAGTATTGTGGAAAGTTATCATTGGGAGACGGGTAGGAGAGAGTGGAAAGTAAAGCGACGAGAGGAGATAAAAAAGGAAATTCATGTTCGGATAAAACAGCATGGAAAAGCACATTTTCCTTTTCTCAGACTCTCCCGAACGTCTATGTGGTGAGAAAAAGTTTTCTGTACTTCAACTCCAGTCTGTTTTCCCAAACAACTATGCACACGTTCAACTAAAAGGTAGCTACATAAGTCCATACATACTTCCTAATAATTCAACTAAGAGCCCAAGTTTTCTATCAGCAGTGGCGAAAAAATTTGTAGTCTCGAGATGTAAATGTACAATTAAGTTGGTTCCAATGTAACGTTTGTTGCCCCTTTCGAGGGACTTTGCAATTATGACGTCATAAAAATTCCGTTTTTGAAACGTGTAAATATCATTCCTTCCACTTTTTTAAAACGATTAAATCATTATACTTCCCTTTTAAAAAAGGTGCATCGATTCTTTTGCGTTGTTTCAAATCGTTAAAAACAGGATTTGCACTTTTTTAAACGCAAAATTCATTATTTTCACCAGTTAAAAATGCGAATTTATTGTTTTGCACGTTTTTAAGATGTCAAAATCATTGTTTACTCGTTCGGAAATAGCTCTAATGTGTTGTTGTATGTCTATTCCAATGTGTAAATCGTCCTTAGCACGTTCGCAATTGTGAAATTTATTACTTTACACCGTTTCGTATTGTTCAAATCCTGATTTGCCTTCTTTTGAAAACAGCTGCCCAAGCTCAAAGTCTATGACGCCATATTTGCAAGGCTCCCAGCAGATACCAATAATCACTGATAAGCGTTATCCATATATACATATTTTGTTATCTTTAAAATACTATCTGAATGTACGCATTCATTTCACACATGGTGTGCAGATTCGTATCTATATACTGAATACTGACACATATTTTAGAGATTCAAAACCCATTTCCTCATTGTCATCCACTCTTCCTTCAAGATATGAACAACATGTGTGGACTTGGCTTTGACTTTGAAGTGAACTGCGCCATCTTTACTTTACATCTCTGTTGACGTGTGCACACACAATCAACGTTACGGGTAGCAGTGCAGCACTTTGTACGCACTTTTGAAATCAGAAGTGTAATATTTATGTTTAGGTGGCATCCACCAATGTATTTACATACATTGAGTTGGTTTAGATTTGAAATGCACGCAATGATAGCCGTTAAGGGAAAGACGTTAGCATTAAAAAAAAGTAGAATTATGGAACTACATTGTAAGTTATAACATAACTGGGTCCCATATCTTTTTCAACTTTCTGTTTACTTCCATTTTATGAGAGACACGACTCTTCTTGGGAGGGAATGGAGACGGAGAGAGAGAGAAGGAGAGAAAGAGAGAGGAAACGAGAAAAGGAATTCGTACATTTCATCATATTAGCAAACTTTTTCCAGAGTTTAGGTCGTTAAGCAATTGTTTATCTTCTTGTGTGGAAAGTGCTGGCGTATGTTTTGCATGCTTATATAAACTCTCAAAGTTTTTTTTTCTGCGCCCGAGTCATAAAAACAGGTTGGGAAATAATTTCAAATTATTTCCTCCTTACAACGAAGAAAAATGGTAAAATATTACACGTTTGATTGCTATTTTTAGTCTAAATGTAATTTCTTGACTACTTCATGCATTGCCCATGGACGGAGAATTGAATAATGTTGAATTAGACGGGACTCTTGAGCTAAATTGAAGAGGAAAATTAAAATATTTATAACGTCGGCTCTCTCCGTCTGACACAGATATTGGAGGAGTGGGAGAGTGTGTGAGGAGTGAGAAAGTACGTCGTAACCCGGCACAACCAGCGAGCCACACTGTCTCCTCGCAAACGGGAATGCGTTATAACAGAATAAATAGAGAGTAATCTCATTTTTTATGAGTATTTCAGGGAATTGAAATCGAAACATTCTTTGTTTACAAGCCATAAGACTTCCTCAGTCCCCCCAACATCCATCTACATAGTTTAACTTCCATCAAAAGGAACAAGGAAAGCCCGACTCGAAGAAGCAATAAAATTTCATGCTCAGCTTCGCAATGATTTAATTACAGATAAGTATTTACTCTCTCTTGAGTCTGTCGCCTACTAAAAACTCCAGTTTAGAAGGAGCAACCATGGCTACAAAAATAAGTACAGTGGACACATTACTGTACCCAGTAGAGTACTTCCCAGACTATTTTTCGAGCATCACTAGTTTTCCAAAGAAGAACTAAATGCAACTAAACAGGGCTGGAGTTTGGCTGCTGGACTAGAGTAATTCACTTCATAATAAAAATGTGTGGAGTACACAACCAAATTAAATGACATTATTTTGCCCAGAAACACTTTGGAGTCGTAACATATGTAGAAATTAATTCAAGTCAATGAACCACTATGAGCCTAATCTGTTAGACAGTTATTTTCAGGAATTAAGGAGGAAAGCTACATCCGGGCTAGGATCATTACGAGGAGTGGATTTACATACATGTACCTACGTACGACGTATGTACACGCCATAATTTATTTAGAAAGGAACTTCCCAGATTCCTTGGTACCTACATTATCGGTTCACCTAAATATGCAAAATGTACAAGCTATGAGGAAACAATATAAATTAGAACCTTTGCAGAATGACCCCAGCATCAGCAAAATTAGCCAATATGGTCATGGAAGGAATTCACATTCAAATTCAACTCAGCATTTTGAAATCCTGTGGAAACTAAACCGATTCAAATTAAACCGATGTAGGTACACATATAACTAGCTTCGCAAGGGAAACACATTCCATTGACGTGAAGGGCCTTGCAACAATGACTTCATACAATTAGGCTCATTGTTACTAAGAAGCATTAAAAAATGCAACTCGTTTTCTGAACAGGTGCAAAGTAACAAATTAAGTAATACAATAAATTAGGACTTTTACATAGTTACTATAATGATTTATACAGTTTGAAACAGTGCTAAACAATAAAATTTATAATAAGCATTTTTCAAAAGTAAAAATACCTAATTATTTTGACACACTAAAAAGTTAAAAACAATAAACAGAAGTTTTCTTGTGTAACTACTGGCTTTAAAATTCTGAAAAGGTTTATATTTTGAAAATGGAAATATTCAAAAATTTCATTTTTGAAATTATTTATTCAAAATTCATATTTGAAAAAGAGAAATACAGTACGCACTTTTCAAAAGTGCAAACACACATTAACATGTTTTCATATAGAGCAAAACATGGTATTTTCACACATTTCGAAACTACCATGTACAAGAGGTCATATTTGGACAGTCCCTAATGTATGTTTACAAATAATGATATTAGTATCTTGCACAAGGTCGGATTGAAATATTCGCTCAACGCTTTCAGATTTACGATGAGATTTCCATGATCATCATAAACCTTTATTTCTGCAGACAGTACTTGAGAGGGACTTGTCCATACGGTGTGTCTATGTTTGTATGTAAATATCTGTACACTGAAGAGCCTTTGCCTTATACTAATGCTATCCACTATACCGATAGCAGTTGGTCCGCAGAGTTGAGTGGAGTCGAGCGTGCAGTGCAGTGGTATCGGTGTGGGAATGGTTTAATTAGTTGTCCTTCTAATTTAAATAACTATTGTAAAAGTCGTTAAAATTAATCCCAGAAACTTGGATCTTGTTCCATCTCATTTACGGAAGCTCCCAGAAAACTATGCACATTACAAAGTTACGTGTAAAACTTGAGTTTGAAATAAATACGAATGAGTCCCAATCCTCCACATATTTATCTGCTTTCCGAATTGTTCGCATTTCCAGATCGAACCGTCCGTATGCATGGAACTGAGTACGTACAAGGTACCGTACCTATATGCAATTATGTACATACAAGGCTAAAGAATGTTTTCTCCCAATTCGGCCTTTTTCTTTCTCTCAAGCACTAAAGCAAGAGAAATTGTTTCTCAAAGTTTTCTTTCCCTCCTCGGCGTTATCCGCTTACAAATTTGAAAATCTGCATCAACTTATTAAAATCGTCTTCTCATCTGTACAGTAAGTGAGCTGGTGGATTTATTTTGATGTTATTTGCATCAGTAGTATTTGTATACTGTGATGTTTTTTATTTAGTGTTTCTTTCCCCCTCTTTTCGTTAAAACTTCTTATTAAGTGATACCCCAGTAACATTTCATTAGGCCAAAATCTTAAAAGACGAAAGAGCATTTCATGTCAATTTGTTTCCTTCTCAGTTGCGAGTTCCAAAATTGCTTACTTGCTCCGGAAATGGAAGATAATTTTTAATTAATGCAGTGAGGAGTCACAGTAATTTTGCAAAATTGGCAAAGATTCACCCATGTTATTTGCGTAGAGGGAACTAGAAGGCATGCAAGGTTTTCACAGTTATATTCTAAAGAATGGACAATTCAATGAAAAGAAACCCGAAAATGATCAAATTACTGGGTGCTCCATGTATCAGCCCTGTTTTCGATCGCACATGACAAAGAAATTTCGTAGTTTTTCACTGAAAAACAAGCAGTGTAAATTTATTCGTCACTCCGCTCGCCTGCTTTCATTTTCATTACTTTCACTTGTTCTTAAAATCCATACATGGACCGTTGTTGAAGGCGTTGCTCTATGGTATGGTACGGAGGGGAATGTGAGTGGAGCCATTCGCACGGCCATAACCATATTTATACATGTCAAATGCAAAGAGAAAGAGAAAGCTTTCCAACACCAAAGCGCCTTGGCGTGGGTTCCTTTCTTCTCAGAGGACCTAGTCATAGATGTAGAAATGTGTGTGTGTGTATCTAACCTCGTTTGTAAACCGTTTCATGACAGTCTGAGAGGAAGTATAAACAAACAGAGGAGGTTATTTAGGAGGGATGAAAGAAGCTAAAAATGGGATTATTGATGTTCACCATTAGTGAAGAAAAGACAGGGAGGCGAGGAGGCCAATATTGTCCCTGCACGTAGTCAACTAACTATTAGAGGCATAGAAACCTCCAACTATAGGAACAAATACATTCGTATATCATGAGGGCGAGCGAATCATGCATTTTCCCTTTTGCTCTTTGTGCTTTCTAGTGGCTTAAATTTCCCTTTTCTCTCCATGTTACTTGGCACTGGAGTGGCATACGCTCGCCACATATTCTTCTACTTAGCGTGGAGGACCCTATAGATTTCTGTATCTGTATTTACGATATTACGATCCAGATCCAGATTCAACGCGAGCCATGTCTATTCTTCACATGATTACTTTTCTCCTTCCTTTCTCCAGATATGCGTATAAGTGCATGCCGATAAAGCATAACCCGTGCTCTAGCTAATACGCTTCTGTACTTCTACTCTCACTTTCTCTCCACTCCACAGTTTCAGCTAGGTCAAAAGAGAAAATAACACAATGGTTTAATATGTAGATCAGTAGTTCAACTTTGACTGCCACCACCTCCCGTCCAAGTTCCACTAGCTCACAACCGAAAATCCGTATGCCGTAAAATCCGTAAAACTTCACAACTTTGAAACTCTGGATGATATATACAAGTATAGACGGGATCTAATGTAAAATCGGTAAATATGTAAATATATCAAAGTCATGGAAATCATTTGGGATCCATGTAGAAAAAAATTATGCACGCAGTCTAGTATGTGTGCAGGGAGTGTGATGAAAATAAATGCATTTGAAGCCTGGGCATGAAAGAGTTGGAGTCTCTAAGTAGTTAAATAAGAACATGAGGGAAAGCCGCAAAAACCATTTTATATTTGAGACTAGACAAACTCTGGAAGCCACAAGTAATAGGAGGGAGGCGAGTTGGATTTGGATTTGGAGAGAAAAGGAAATAAGGGAAGTAGGAGAAAACGAAAAAACAAAAGCGCCTTCCTCCTTTCTCCCTTACACTCCATGACCATATATGCCTCGTCTGGCTGACTCAATATTTGTAGCTTTTCTCATTCGGTTTTGAGGTTGGCGTTGGCATGACTTGAACCGAACCAGTGCCTCACTCCTCCGGCACGCTAGTAGCTTGACTTTCCTTTCATTTTATTCCTCATTTTATGTGTGTACTTTCCTCACACACAATATATCTACGTTCCATGCAACCTAATGGCGATTAGATACGGAGGTACTCTTGTGTGGGCGATGTACCAAGTTGCATATATAGAAGAAAGTCTGGAAAGAGGAATCATGAAAAAAATCAAACTATGTAGCAGGAGCAATAGATCAAAGGTCTTATGCCCGACCCAGACAACTAAACTAAAATTTGTAGAGCTTTTAACTTCAAAACTTTATATGAGAAGTAGATATCACCTCTACGATATGTACCTAGCCTATTAAGCTTACTCTGAAAATACTTGTTTGAATATATATTACGTCAATGGTATTATCCAGTCACAAGTAGTAATTTTCACTTTGGCACAATTTCGTGTGTATACCTAAGCAAGCAAGCATTTCTGATCTCTACAATCACCATAGCTATTTAGCCCTATGCATGTTCTATATTCTTAATGTAAAAATAGCCAGGAATCCCTACCAACATCTTCAAGTCTTCGACGTTGCAATTATAAGAGGTCGCAATTCGTTTCCATTGCATTGCAGTAAACGTTTGATGTACACCTATTGGGTTCTGGAAATTCCACTGGAAACACTTGGCTGAGCTCGGGATCGGCAGGACTGTGTGTACTTTCAGTGAAATCATTTGATTGTGTTTGTGTTGGAAATGGTATTGGTATTCTGGGCGCTAGGTGCGTGTGTTAGCACAGATGGGCATTATACTATCGAGCGAATGGTATCAAATGATAAATACGTGATAGGCACACACGGTGTATAACTGAAAATACAATAGAGTGTCATTTCTTGTAGGATTTACGATATATTGTGGACTACCCCCTAACGCTTAATAGAAAACGAGACAAGGAGATTTTTTATTTGCGCTAACTCTGACTTGCCATATACGAAATATATCATTGCTACATATATCCTATATACCTACCCATTCCATCACACTATAAACAATAAAAAATTACAGAGATACAATCCAGTATGTATGTTGAACTCTATATGAGCTCCGTCGTACAAGCTGCAGCAGAATGCACGGTGCTCAGAGTAATGCAATTCACTGAATCGATCCAATTGCCCATCTGTCCCATTCCTCCTAGTTGACTGTGTGTAGCCACATACCATTGGGTTGAATGCTTTCCCCATTCAAGTGTTAAGGCATAAATGCTTTCACAATGTAAGAAATCATTTGTGACAAATATGTGAATGAGAGAATGCCGAATGGAAGCAACTTATCCTGAGAGCCTATGAATTGACACAAGAAGCACGCTGTGTCGTCTACTTCTCGTAGCCCATAGTCTCTTAGGCTAAAGCATTTATATTGTATAAAGTCAGACAGTTCATAACTAGAATGTAAACAAAGATATATAAATAAAACATTTATATTGATTTTGTGCAGTATGATTTTTTGTGTGCAAGGGATTTGTCATCCGTTGTCTACTAATCAGAAATCAAAGGAAATACGATGTTGACTCTGATTGAATGACTCTGTTGCGCAGTGGTTGACAAAAGGCTCAAAATCTGAAGGACATAATATGGAGGGAAACTCCCCCATTGTGATTTATGACACCACGTTCCCGTGTAACCCTAAGCTTTAATTAAAAAGCAATGAAATGTTCTGCGAATTGTTTTCACAAGGCTTTTAATCAGAAGCATGGAACACATGATATGCTACTAAAGACTAAAATGAATAAATGTTTCAAGAAGTGAAGTCAGCTCTTACCTCCGGCCACATGGCATGTGAGCATTAAAGATGAGCCCTCTGTATAAGGACCAACCAGGTTCTTCCGCTCCTTCCCCGACTCATCGTGTATAGTGGGTTGACTCGGAGGAACTGAAAAGTGAAAAAAAATAAAATGTTGAGTTTTTAATTTGATCATATAACAGATCAAAGTTTGCACAAAGTTCTATTTGTGCCTTACAATTAAAACGTTGTTAAAACTACAATTTCGAAATAAGCAAATATTATGTTTTACACTCTTTATATAGTTAAATCGTATTTTGCTTAACTTGTTTTAAATCACATTGTGTGCTTGGGATTTTATAAACTTTATTATTAGTTTTTCATTTTTTAAATATTGTTGCCCTGTTTTTTCTTTTCAAAAGTTTTATTCGACATATGTTTGACACTTTACAAGGCACCATTATTATTTTAGCCTTTTTCAGTACTGTTTTTCTAACCACATTTTAAAGTTAACATTTGCAAGTCTCCTTGAGAACAGGAGAAAGTAATGATAAATCTAGTTTGAGAGCTACACGTGGTATCTTCATCGATTTTGACTCTCGTGGCTGAAAAACCTGTACCAGACTATGTCATAGCTGGGACACATGAATGGTAACTTCCAACGTTGATGCATTGAAGAACGTATTTGCCTTGAAATGAATATTAAAGCTGCTATTAATCGTAAGTAAGTTGCATTAGGTAAGTAAACTTGGAAATAAACGTAAGGAAGGACGTGCTCATAAATTCTGTGAAACACAAATAGTTACAGACGGAGACCCAACAGCTTTTGGGTTTCATCCGCTGATCCTTCCTTGGTTCGATATTGCGTGTCTCTAGTTCTTGTGTAGTTAGATGTTTATTTATCGACCTTGGGGAAGAAAACAGAGGGACCTGACTCGAGACGGACGCTTATCATTGAAATTAGAGTTAGGCAGCAGGCAGGAGCTATGATAATTCCGGTTTGTACCTTTGTGGAACTTGTGGAACCGTTTGACTACGATTTGAATGTTGGAGTTTAGGAGCTGGATAGTGAAATAAAAGTTGTTTGAAGCTTATCGCCAACGCTGTCATCCCATCCGAAGGATCAAACGAGAGAAAAAGAAAGGACGAAGAGAGGAAAGTGCTCACTTTCCTCCAGACTTCCATCTTTACGCATCTAATAAACTTTTCAAGTGACTCTAAAGTTCTCCTCTAAATAAACAACTACATTCCGCATTCTGTATTTATTCCTTTCCCTCCCCGTAACGTCAACATTCAGCGATTCTCTCCCTCTTTCCTCCGTCGTAGGCCCCAACGGTGAGACTGAGGTGCACCTTATAAAATTATTCCCATGGTATATACTACCCAGTCAAGAACGCTGTCGGAAGCCAGGCAGCCGGAGCTTCAACTTCAGTACAAATAAGTTTCACCTTTCCCAAAGTCTGTTGTGCATCCGAATTCAAACTAAAATGAAAGATTCCCTTCTTCTTCTTTTCAAATGTTCTCAGCCGGAGTAAGTTTTTAATGAAGCATGAGATCTCTATATAGATTCATATCCTACCAATAAGAGTCACCCCTATACTTCATACAGTATGCCGTCCATGTTCGTGCACCCGACTAAATGGTAGGTAAGGTTGTACAAACAGAAATTTGCATAAGAGTTTATGTGCAAAAAGAAAATTTTACATTCTCCGGAAAAACCTAATAAAATTTCCCCTTCACATTATTATTTTTATAGTAAGTTTTGAATTCAGAAGTTTATGGTTTATTTTAAATTAAATATAAAAAGTGGAAAGGCTGGATGTATCGCTGGGCTTTATATGCATACCTAGGTACATTGGTATGCACGGGCTACTGGAAAATTGATACTGGAGAAAGTTGAAGAACACAACCACTGGGTATCATGACAGTGTTGAAGCCAACAAAATGGGAAGGAGGATGGAGGAGTGAGAGGTTATATTTTTCCATTGAATTGAAGCTGGCAGGGAAGGTTTCTCCACTTTCACAAGCATGGAAAAAGACTCAAAAAATAATTTTGATTCACAAACTTTATAATGGACAAGTTAACTTTGTACAAGCCCACCTATGACTAAGCACACACCACCACGATTTTTATTTCTTTCTATCTCCTGACTCCATGAATACGAATTCCAACTCAAAGGAAATGGAAAACACTGGGCGATACAGAAATACCAGGAACCCAAACCATGTTTCCAAAACATATTTTTATTCTACAAATTTTCCACGAACAACTTTCTCAGATTTCACTCCATCATTTTTTACTTTTCAGTCATATCACCGCTCTTCATCTGCATATCAAGTATGCAACGTGCACTTACATTATTTAGTTTGCATTTCAAAAAAGTACAGATAACACGGAAATGTAAAAATAACAGGTATTGCAGATGCATAGGTTAAGAGACTTGGTGCTTATGTTGTACCTCAGCTACAAAGCTGTGGAAGTTTTTCTCATTAATTGCTTCGAATTTCCAATGAGATTTTCACTCCTCTATTTTCTACAAGGGTATTCTATATAGCCATCTGCTTTATTTAAAGCATGCTATTTTAGACTGTCATGATTATATTGGATCTTTGCACCCATAAAAAGGCTCCAGGAAGATATAATTACTAATACCCATAGCACGGTATTACGTATATGTTGTTTCCACAGTTTGTAGCACTAACTTGCACAAGTAATGGGATCCTCCGTGAACCCAAGAGAATATTATTCAATTTTTCTGCTGACCTCAATTCAAACCTGTTTCTAAGCAGACCATTTTTAACCGTTAACCGTATAAGCTCCTATAATGACTTTAATGAAAATTAAATTTCCAATTAATAACGACCGGAATCTTAATAAAAATTTTGCATAGGCGTAGAACCGCCGTTGCGTTGAGCCCAACTAGACTCTAAATAATTACACGCACAGCTTTACAGGGAGCACTGCATAGAAGTTTGATCATTCCGGCGAGATCATTGTGTACTTTGCCCTTAACCATCTGGATTTGCGCTCATTTTTTCAAATAACATTTCCTGAAATGTGTCCCGCAGTCATTACAGAAAATAATACACTAAGGTTTAAGCTACAACGCTCGATAGTATGCGTATATATGGGAATTATCTAATCTATAGAAAATATACATGGCTACGTGCACATTACATTCGATCCACCTGTGCCTCTCGGTGCTTGGGTCATCGAATGTCTGGAATTGTATTATTTTTGTAAAACTTTGGCTCTTACAGAACATATGGGAACCACGAACTCCTGCTTATGCACCATATTACCTAATATCCGTTAAATAAAACGGCCTTGTTTCTACTTCATGTAATCACAAAAGTTAAATTCTTTTTCCAATTTTGATGTTATTACATCACCACAAGTTTGAGAACATCATAGAACTCAAGTGTATTTTGAAGATATCTGTATGGATAGCTATTGGAGGTAGATAAATTTTTAAATTGGTTTTTATTAAAAAGGATACCTCACACCACCTGCCATGGCATCCTAGCTACCTTAAGAAAATGAAACTTCAAAAAGACTTAAAGGAAAAGGCATCTTTGCATACAAAATATACCCAAGATAAGAGTATAAATAATGTAGTAAATTGTTACTCCATTCAATCGTACAGAATAAAGTAAAAACTACTTCCATATCAATATTAGTACTGCGGGGTGTACTCTGGACAGGGCTGTCGTTTTAACAGAGCCACCTTACCTACGACCATTTTGTAGGATGCCGCTGTGAGTGGTATAGGTGGAGAAAGCATCCTCATCGGTTTGAGTTAGGATGGGAAATAGAGTAAAACTTTGGTATAAATGGTGTGCTCAAATACAACGACCTAGATGACGATGAGGATATGGATATGAAAAGTTGGAGGAGAAAGCACACAGTTGATGAAGATGATGATGATGATGATGACGAGGATAATAATGATGATGATGTTGGTTACAATGACGACGAGGACGATGAAATGCGTTCGCAATTTAACTTGCTTCACAAAATTATCCAATTTTCAGTTTTATCCACACCTAAGCTCAAGCCAGCACCAACGACACAAATGGCTGTCTACAACTAATACAACTCTCCTTCAGTAACCAACATACGTATGTACAGCTGATGATACCCAGTAGACCTGGTGCACGCGAACGCGTATGCTATCGTCTTTACGGACTGTAAACATCAATTGTAGACAATTGTTTAAAGGATTCTTAGTTCTCATCCTAATAGATTCTCTACAAGTATGAGTATGACGGCGACACTATTGTCACTTGGTGTATGGGTACAGTAGAACCTCGCTAAATCGCCGAAGGTGCACCAGATTATACACTAAAACATCATTTTGATTATTTATCGATACGGGTATATGGTTTCATAGTTCTACGCTCTATACTGAAGGCAATTATGAAAGAAAGATGATGAACGTAAAACTTACAACTTATTATAACTATGTACATGCATTTAGTGTTTTGCTCTGTCTACACTAATATTTAATTATTTAAATTCTACTTTATAATCATGGAGGAGAAATAAGTTTATAAAAACTCTTTCTATTCTTTCATAAAATAAATATGGCTTAAATAGATTTCAGTCGTTCACCATTTATGTTCATTGTTGCAGCTCATCGGTCTAAAACCGGTATGGCTATCTGGAAGCTCTAAACCTGTCTAAACGACCATGCTTTTGAAGAATCGGTATATCGGAGGTTTACTATAATATATAGCGTATAATGTCGTAAGACAAAAAAACTATAATGCTTATAACAGCTTTTATAGCAAGGGAAGAGAAAACAAATGTGAACATGCTTTCCTGCTGAATATTTTATGGGAAAGGTGGACCAAGAAATTATCTGTTTTGCATGTGTGGACTAGTAAAAGTCATCTTTTGTTTCTTTGCATGTGAGTATCTAAGCGTACACTTGATTGTATAGTTTAAGCTTTTAAATTGATTTTATTCGATAATCCCTTGGTTTCTTCTTCACCTATCCAATCTAAGGAAGTTGCTGTCT
This sequence comes from Dicyrtoma fusca, assembly GCA_034695205.1. Classification (NCBI taxonomy): domain Eukaryota; kingdom Metazoa; phylum Arthropoda; class Collembola; order Symphypleona; family Dicyrtomidae; genus Dicyrtoma; species Dicyrtoma fusca. The sequence goes on along the minus strand of JAQFZC010002007.1, from coordinate 7,550 downwards.
TGAACAAGGGGATCTGCTATGCCTAATGTTTGTGTATGTTACAAAGGAGATACGTTTTGCATCTCGAGTCGGGAAAGATGTGTTTTTAAGGAATTCTGTTTGCAGATTGAAGTTATTACTCCTACTAGTATTGCCAATACTACTTTTACTGCTTTCACCTTAGCAGTGAAAGTAGTGAAAAGTCAGATTAAATGGCTATGCACGTCAGTGCTGGTGGCTGTCTACTGCGTAGGGAGTGAAATCGTGGAGACGAGACTTGTGTTGTCGTGATCAATAAAATAGGGAGAACAGAAAGACCATTTCTTCCAAGACATTGACTCTGAATATTCGACGGCTTTTAAGCGTCGAAAACATGGCATTAAGCGGATCCCTGATTTCGTTGAATTTGATGGATTACTCCAGATAAATGTTGCATGAATAAAATGATGGAGTGTTGCGACTGACTTGAACACCTAAACGTAATCCTCATGCATGCCAACATCCAAAATCCAAATGGCAAGTTCTCTCAGTTGAATATGTCCGTCACATTTGTAGCACACAGGTATGCATGAGTAGCTACATAGGCTATGGACTTCCCAATTCCACCTTCCGTTAATTCCAAAAGAGCTCTCCTTCCGTTGCAGTTAGAAGTGGTAGTTTCTATTAAAAACGTATATCTGACGATTCCTTACAAGTTGGAAGCCAGTAATCCATTTCCATACGCATAACAACATGCAGACATAGCAATTGTTAACACTGTAATCATTAGTAGGCACTTCCACTCGAATTTACGCATAAAACAAAAGTTAACATGCTTTCCCCCCATTCCCAGTGCGTTGTACTTTTGTTGTCGGAATAAGCTATTGAATAATTCTAGTCTGCGTTTTACTATGTACTAATGTTCTATATACTCTGCAAATATGAACGTGCCTTCGTGAGCAGCATGCTGTGTGTGTCTAATGGAATTTTTTCTCGTCACATTACTGCGTGGTCGTGACATTTGAAAGGGAATGTTTGTGAGTATCAACGCATGGATTATCATGATATGGATATCGGATGTAATTCAGAGCTGGAGCAATGTATTTATTTACAAGTACTTGAAAGAGCAGTGGAAACATGAGCCAAATTATAAGAAAGAGTTATGTGGTGTGGTAAGCGAAAGGAGATTGTCCACTGATTACGTCCATCCACCACAACAAACTTACACCCTTCACCCAGCGCACGTAAGTACATATGTACGGACTGTACATACTAATTTGAACGGGAGTTGCAATGCGTGAAGACCGTTTTTTGCCGCGTGTTCCTTAGAATGATTTATTTATTTCAAAAAATCCTACGAAATTCCTCTAATATCCATAATTAAGGCACATATACTCCATTCACGACCGTATGTCCCCCAATAAAAATGGGTACTTGTAGGCTATCCACATAATAGATTTACTGCTAGTTTTTTAACAACATCTCGTTTACAGCATACCCATTTGGGACCGGGTCATTGTTCATATACATATATACATCGCATTGGATCGCATGTTCCATTGTTTTCTTCCGTCCGAACACGTTAGTTAAAAATGTCAAACAGACCGCAGCCCTATTCATCTACAAGGGAACCCATTGACTCCAAAGAAATAATTTTCTCGACACAGAAATGACTGGCGCACTCTGAAAAGAAGTAATCAACGAGTGTAAGTTCTCAATCAAATAGCGTTGGAAGTCAAAGGGAAACAGAATGAACGCCTAAAATGAGTTTTTTCTTTCAATAAATAGGATTTGGAAAAAAAATGAGTGTGCATGTTCGTCACATGTGAAACTGTGTGCTACAAAACAATAACAAGTTAATAAAAAATACGCATAGTTACACATGCATGTTCTCGCCTATACGTACTACTTTTTCTTAGTGTAATAAAAAACGTCGGTTTTTCTGGGTTGTACGGACGTTATACTGGGAGCTCGTGTACAGGAACATATAGTTATATTTATTTGGAAAGTAATGAGCAAGAATGATAATAAGACGATTTGGAGTTTGCTAACGACCCATGAATCTACAGAGCATAAAGTACTGTATATAGAGGTAATTGTGATTTCCGATTGGAATTTCCGCGAGTGACTCTGGGATGGTTACTGGAAGCAATTTAATTGCGAGTCTCTTACTGCTAGTCCGTTGACTAATTACTTTTGGCTTTATGAGTTTCTTTATGGCAGTCATAAAAGTGTTACACACAACTACAAGGTACACCACTCACTCGTCTGCATCTTCCCTCAGAGAGCAAGCATCACGAGGATCATAAAGAGGGAAATGGAAATCAATCTGGAGGGACAATAGACAATGCCCACAAGGAAATCAATCAATGCGTGACTTATAGAGAAATTCCAAGCCTAGTCAACTCAGTGCAGCTCAAGCCGGCAGCACCATCACCAGCACCACGGTCAGCACTTTCCCTTCCAAGAGAAAACGAGCCCAGAATCCTTTAATGGAATTTCACGTTCCCAGGCAGTAAAAAAGTTTGCCAACTCTGCAAGTTTTGAAATGTCATTTGACTCTGTTTATCAAATGAGATGTTTGTACATAGCGATTAAAAATGCAGCTCATGCGGAGGGAAAGTTGGGGTTGCACATAGGAGTCAATTTATCAAAAGCATGTGCGTCACAAATATTGATATGGAGTGCTACGCCTCAGTGAGTCCTCCGGCTGCCTGGTGCAACATGTATCTGCTCCTTGCCTCTGGATTTACGTGGCAATGGAGCACAATGAAGTATTCACGAAGAGCTTTGTGTCATCAATGGAGAAGTGTGAGTTTGACTATGTGCATTTCCTAATGTAGACGGACAAGTTTGAAAATCAATGTGGCTGTCGGATATAGGTATATACATAATGCTCTTATCAATCGCCCGTAAGTTATTTTATAATAAGTGGGAATGTTGCGTCGGCGTCCGTCCTGTCCGCTGTGCAAATACCCCTAGACCCATTCAATTCACCCATGTCGATTAATTACCTCGCTAGGAGGAACGTCAAAATTAATTACAGAGTTTGACAAGAAAGTGTCGCGGTGGAACCGCAGGAAAGAAGCCGAGGCTTAGCTAATCATGAGCTGTACCTCCGCTGCTGGAGTTGAGGTACACATGGGACTGACTCGTCTCCTCATATCACCACTCATTGAATATCACTCGAGAAACATGGAGGCAACAAGCCAGCTCAAGTCCAGAGAGAAGCAAGGCCTAAAGGCTAAGGCCTGTCTCGACATAACTTCAGCTTCCCCTCCAACACTCTAAGCCCATCCTACGCTTATCGCACATTTCCACACAACCTATCATCCCATATCACTTCACATCACAGCCCCAGATCTCATCCCCAATTCCAAACTTTTAAATCATTGGATTTCATTTTTAATTGATTGCTCCGAAATATGCAGATCCTCTTTGCATGAACCGCACCATCATTAATTACTCCAGATTGAGAACTCACGTGTCGCAAGAGAGCCACTGCCTCCAAGACGAATCTTTTCCTTTAATGTATTTCCCATTAACAATTGACAATTGTTCGCTTGGAAGAGAAAGTTGGATTTGGACGTTTCGAGTAAGTATGGGTGCTACGGTAGGAAGCGAAGGAGGTTTTAGGTGTGCGAAGGCTGGATGAATAGGGAAAATGCTGCTTGTAAACCATTAAGTAAACCATTAGGGGTAGGGATGATGTGATTAGCTGTAGTTGTAGTTGTAGCGGTTAGAAGAATCAATACACTTAGTCGACGGAGACAGCGGAGATGAGATGCATTTGAACTGGAAGGAAAGAGAAAGTTGGAGACAAAGTTGGGGCGGACAGTGCGGAGAAGTGCGGCCGTGGGAGGGAAAGTAATGATGAAAGTAAGTGAGAGTTTATACTTGACTGGTTCACCACATCAGAGTGGAAATCATATTATTAGTATACAAAAAGGATGCTTAAGTACCCAGGGATATCTGTAAAACATCCGTACACGGTCCTCCAGTCGGAATACTAATTGCCAGGGCGAATGGGGCAGATGGAGAAGTAGCCATGGCAGAACGACTCACTTTCACTTTCCCATGAATACTTTCCTCATGATTTAAACCGGAGTTTATTTCCCCAGTCTGTGATATATTATTGGTATAAATATCAGGGCACTTCTCCCCTGAATTAACTCACGGAACAGAGTACCTCCACAGATTATTGCCAACACCCGCTCCTTCCTTTCACGCTTGACAGAGCCAACCATTAAGGTAGGAGAGACAGTCAATGCAACACTTACTTTACTTCACGCACCATCTTCCGCTCCCTATCTCTCTCTCTCTCTCTCTCTCTCTCTCTCTCTCTAGTATTCTCCTTTGAAATGCTGCAGTGTGATGTAATAAACTTCCCAACAGAAACAGTCAGGAGAAGTGTACGACAGACGGAATTACAGTGCACAGACTAGGAAATGCAGATACGGATATGAATAGGGATGTAGCCATGGGGATACTGCACTCACTGATATTCACACTTTGTTAAAACCCAGACAACTTCATTCCTTTTCCCCAAAGTCAAAATAAAAGAGATGGTGGCTGAGTCATCCATAAAATTGATGAAGCACTGTTATGACGCTGCGATAAAAATGCAGAGACATTTCAGAGTTTGTATTTTTACAGCCTGCACCATGGGTATATGTAGAGCACATATAGCAGTCCAATATTAGAAAGTTCCTACAGATTCCTTATTTTCCCATATTATAGCAATCATGAGGAGCGCTGAGAGACAGAGGAAGAAAAATTACGGTCTTCCTTTCATTTGGTGCAGGCGAGTCTTCATAAACTGGTTGGCATTTGGGCTTTGTGCAAACACTATCTTTGCTTTCTCCCACACACGTAAATGTACACGTGTGCATCTAATTTAGTTCGAAAGGCTTAAGCACCCTCGCAAAGCGGGATGTGGACGGAAAGATAGCATTTTTCTTATTAAATTTGAATTATAAGCTGCGATGAGCGCCTTCAAATGGCATAATAATGGTAACAAATTGACTAATTATTTTACCCGGTTTTTGACATGGAAAGCACTAAATAATCTTTTGCACAATGAAGCTGCTATCTTTCGTCTGCCGTTACTGGTCTCCTAATAGCAATGCAAATGTTGCAGATTATTTGAATGGTGAATTTGCTAATGCTCAGAATGTTCCGTAAGTGTCGGTTTTTTTTCAACGTAACAATCTCTAAATATCCTTAGGCACAGTTATTCGAAAATATTATTTTGTCAAAATGTGCGTTCGGAATGATTTGATTGCATAAATAAAAGATATAACAGCAGTGGGAGTATAAAGGAAGCGGGTTTGTTTTGGAATAGAGAAAATACATACCATTTGTAGCATAGAGCATTGTCATTGGGAATTCGCCTGTGTTCTGTTTGGACTGTTTCGAAGTGAGCAATTCCTAAAACGCCATTGGGATTCAAACTTGTCCTAACAAAAGTTGTATATGGAAGTCCTTTATTCGAAGCACAACAACAGTCAGTAAGTAGATACATCACATTTTTGATATAGGTTCGACCATGGCCGAAGTAAGTTAGTCCTTCAGCCAGACTTCATTGAAGGAGATTCATTGGACTCTACTCTGAAGGACAGTAAGGGTTGGAGTTTAAATAGAAACGTGCATTGGACAAGGGCCTTACGGTAGAAACGAAATAAAATCAATTTGTGGAACTTGATACAGAAACTACAGAGAGAAAGGATAATGAAAAAGTCGTGTAAACTCCCCGTTAAGGATTCCGCTCGGGTTTCCTTGTCCATCGAAAAAGAAAAAATCACATTAATCTAACTTCCCTGTCAAACTGTAAAAATTAAAAGCGTCGCTTTCTTTCTCTCTCTCTGTGTCCTCCATCTCAATCTCAGTCCTTGTGGTCGTCGTCAAGTTCTTACGAAACTTTTCTTGTATTTTTCCAAGTAATGTTATTCCGACAAAAACATCCCCATATTGATACATAAGTATGTACAAACACATTGTTCAATATATCTTAGGCTGATTGTAGCTGATGTAGACTTCTTTGGATTTGCAGAGTGCCAGAGCTAAGATTTAGCGGAGGAAATATACTTGTGTGAGGAGATGAAATAAAATTTGTCATTTGTCCTTGTGACTTTCCTCCGCAACTTTACTGTCGCTTTATTTGTTTGTTTTCAAATCCCTCACTAGAGAAAGCCTGTGCAGGTACATACACAATGCATGGCACATATCAGAATAAATATAAGCTATGTCAGGCAGTTACATGTACTTTCTTTTCTACGGTAGCATTTATATTGGACTTTTCGCCGTATGCACCGCAGTACTAAAGTAGCAGGATATGGTGTGCCTAGAAGTGGTGAAAGAAAAAAGCTAAAATCTCTAGGTCTAATGCATACAAATCGAACTTTTCTGGTTGACGTATGCATCAAGTTTATAATATTTTTCCGCATGTTATTTTCTTTCTGTTTCTGCCGTCGCTGCTGTCGTATTTCTGGGACGTGCACTATCTCTTATCTCTGTTTATAAACTTGCTATCTGATTTTCTACTACTGCCACTGTGGATCAAGAACTGAATTAGGTATGTAGTTTGCGTATAATACGTAAAAGCCTATAGTTCTGAGGAAGTGTTGTATTTCTGTATTTTTTGGTTTCCAGAGCCAGAGTCCGACGAGAGAGAGAGACACATTACGTGCAGCCTGTGTCTCTGCCAGTCTACTCCCTTCTCTTGTTCAATGTAAAAGTAAATACTGCCGGCATGTACGTATGTATATATGTGCTACCAGACTTCCATCGTCATCTCATTCTGTGGATGGTGGAAGGAAATCTCGTTGACAAGAGGTTCCTTTTTATTTCAGCACACCCAGCACGTAGCAATGCATTCATGCACCTTGGCTCTCACTCTCTCCCTCTCTCTATCACCGAATAACTATAATGGACAGTGTAAAGCGTAATATGTGACGACATCCATTCTAAGATGCTTATGTTCTTCTAACTCCATCTAACTCAACTAAACAAGTGTACGAGTAAATAATGGCCAACGCAACTTTTTCATCTTCTGGCAGCTAGAAAAGCTTAAGCAATGTACATGTTGCGGGTTAAGAAACATTGTGAGGTAAGTATGTACATTCTTCGCTTACAAGAATTCGAAAGCAATATTATTTTGACGAAAGTAGGGGAATAAAAGTTTAATCCGTAGGTATGTATAAAAAGGGTAAATACAAATTTTTGAAATGTGCAAATATAGCTATAACACCTTTTTAAAAACATCTATTGACACGTTTCAGAAATGCCAAAACTGCCATTTACAATTTTTTGAATGTGATCGTTTTTACGATTTTTCAGAAATATTAAAACTGAAAATTACAGTTTCTCATACATATTAAAACTGCCATTCACAATTTTTCAAAACTGCTTTTACATTTTTTAAAACTGGTAAAACCGGTATATACAAATTTTAAAAGGAGTAAACCGGAATTTTACACTAAGAAAAGATGCAAAAGCGCTACATTTTGACAAATTGAGATAAACGGAGGAGGTAATAAGGTGATTGTTGGGACTCACCTCAGAATGAGATAAATGGGACGCTGGGCTTAAGT
>JAQFZC010002006.1:0-25476 GCA_034695205.1 Dicyrtoma fusca | reverse complement strand
AGCCAAAGCAAAATCAAAACCACACTGTCTTATCCCATGGCCCACTTTATGTGACTTTTCCCTCCATATACTATAACAATTTAACTATAACAATCTCCGTTGGGTTTAAACATGTCTGATTTTTTTCTTCGCATTTTTATTTTCATATTTTGCCTTTCCTTTTCATTGACACTATAGACTGATAGACTGCGAGTGAACGTACACGCATTTTAAAAAAAACCAAAAGCAATTTCAATTTGTCCTACACCCACCATTCAAACCATTAAAACGTGTGTCCCCAGTGCCAGCATATTACACTTCACATTAGAGATTAGAGAGTGCCATTAGAATGTGTTGGGAGAATACCCCAAGAGCACATAAAAAATATTAACACGATTTTCGACAAATGATTCATTTTACTTTTGTCAAGCATTTTGCTCCTAATGGTGTTGGCGTATTGTGGATTTTAAAACTCATTTTCTTTACAACCTTATTATGACTATTATTAGATCAGGATCTCTATTTAAAGGTTTATAAACTTATCCATACAATTACACGTTATTCACTGCTACACTACAATTTGCAGTCTACATGCTGCAATAATGACAGCAGCCGCAGCAACAACAACAACAATGCAATGTACCTACCAACGTACCTACCTACCCCACAATGACTCGTATTCATTTGGCCAACAGTCCGTATCCGTGAGTCAAGTTTCACGTATTTACCGTTTATTCTGTGTACCTTTGCTCAGAACATGTGTAAGTGTGAGTCTATAGCAATTCAACGTGAATTGTAATCCTCAGAAAAATGGCAGTAAGCCGAAGCAGACCTGAAACATAGAAGCACGAAGAACTGCTTCGTTATTTTTTTCTATGTCCAACAACGTCTTCTCATTGCAGTTGCATTGCTACAACTACATACAACTGAAAGTGAATTGAATCATGAAATGATAAAAAATTGACTGACTGGGACAAGATACAAGATGCGTGGACGTGGATACAAATAGGAATGGCATATTATTGCAGTACAATGGCATGTAATGGAACTAGCAAAACAAGAAAACTCCTCAGCATTCAATTCACATTGAGAAAAATTGGGACAAAATTGAAAGTCCGTCTTCATTTCATTTTTCAGATTCAAATGTGTGTAAGAATACGTACACTGATTACGATTGGTCATGTTCTCCCCAAGTGTGTTGTTGTTATTATTGTAATAGTCATAATTGTAAGTTACGAGAACAAGAATGACAATATTCTCGACATCGACATTCGAGCGATGGGACAGGACAGGGGAATGACGCCGTTGAACTCCCAGAACGTCAAGTCAATAATAACATGGGACTTGAGAATCTTCATTCATTTTCATGATGCGACGAAGGGAAGACAAAATGAAGAAGACACACAAGATGACACGAAGCAAAGTAAGCTAATCATCAAAGTCATTACGATTTGCCACCTTCATTTATCTTAAGTGTCTAACACTCACTCCTTCACATATTATTATATGTGTACCCCTCAACCACCTCAACGATGTTTATACACACTGCCATTGGAATTGGAAACTTCAATACTCAAGAACACGAAAACTTCAAACTTTTTTTTTTTTTTGCACAATCCAAAATTCCAAATCAAAATTAACCTTCAGTGCCTTGACTTGAAAGAAAAGAAGCGCATTAGAGAGCAGATCTGTCCTGCATGGATGGCACATGGAAAGGATTTATGTACACATCTATACTCTTAGGACCGTCGCTGTCATCGTCATCGTCATCTTCTTGTCTTTACACTGCGATTATGAACAAATAATTGCAATCACAATCAGCGCCCAATCCAATATAATAGTTGATCCTTAATGACTAATGGTAATGATAATGATCATTTGATGATGATAACTAGAAGAAGAAACGCCACTGTCAACCTTAAGTGGCTTATGATTATCTTTTTACCATTCAATATAATCTTGAGTCCTGACTACGTACATACATATGTATCTTCAATACTTCAATAATTCTTGATCCGTTTATACTTTTATCCCATACGTTGATGGGTATATCAGATACTTCTTACTTTCCAACCCTCGACGGCACTGGCACATAAAACCAAAGTAAACAAGCATGATTTATCAAAACAAATTCAAGACCGTCAATTTATGAGTTATTACATTGTAGAAAAAGTCTTATATTTACTACATTACGACCAACTTTCAAGACATATATGTTTATTTACTTTGTAATTATATGCATAACTTATTTTTATAGATGTAATTACGGACCTGTGTACATATATATTATAATTAATTACAGGTAGGCTCCTGAAGGCACTGATGAGTGGATGAGCTATGGGATCCCTACCTTCAATTTCTATTTCATTTGGCAGCATTATTATTATTATTCTTCGTATTATTATTATTACTTAGGATTCTTTCTCTTCGGCTGGGCTTGTTAGGGATCAGTCGTCAATTCTGAGGTTTCAATGAAGCTCAATGCTCAATTCAATTCAAAAATTGAACGAAAAGGAAACCAAGAACGACGGCCTGACTGACGGTCGGGAAGAAAAAAGTTTTCTCGCCAACGAAACTCATGAAACAATGGGGAGCTGACTGACCGACGAGCAAATAACAAAACAACTTTAACGAGACGATGATGGATATTTTAACTCTTTAGCTCCTAACTATCTTTGTATTATTTTATTTTTGGGCTCGTCATGGTCAACTCGTCATCTGATCATCATATCACCATTACTATTTTCATTTCAATCTCCCAACATTAACTTTTCTACCTGTTCCCACTACTATCACTAACAACTAACAACTAACACCCATGTTGTTGTATGTCACACAATTTCCAATTTCAGCATTTCAGAGAATTCTAAACTTTTCAATTATCCCTTTGAAAATCTTTTGTAAATTGAAAAACTGCAGGTAGGCAGGGGTACCTAATCGTAATCGTATCTTTGACTAGATCTAGAAAATCTTTTGTAAAAATGAGGCATAATGCATCTTCCAAGTTTCCCCCTCAGCCTTTGTCTAATTTCTTTCATGTTTTCCTTAATATTTTGACTTCACTTTACGTTCTTCATTCTTGAATTCTTGCTAATTTAGTTTCTCCAATTGATTTAACACACACGTGAAGTTAATGGGACGTTTGACTAGACATTTATAATCACAAGGTAACTTCACTAACTACAACTAACTGCTAACAGTCAACGACATTTAACATTTTAAGCACCTGCCAAATTCTGACTAATTACGACGGTAAACGGTAAGCACTAAAAATCAAATCACCACCAGCATAACAAGATTAGAGAAAAATCAAAAGAATGTAAATCAAAAAATGTCATAAAAATCCAAAACTTTTCTCTTTTCAAACATTAAAATGTTAAATGTTTTGTTAAATAGCTGTTTAATGTTTTAATTCTTTAAAAAATTTGTCTTTGATTTCCTGTTACAAATTCTAGCAGCTCCGCTCCGCTTGCAGCGCAGCGCGTTTTACAAAATTCAAAAACAGACGAAGGTGAAGCAGTCAGCAGTAAGCAGTCAGCAGTTGGCAGTGAAGCCTTCAAAATTTTTAATTACTGGCTCAAGTATTTAATTAGAATTACAGATGATAGGAGGTGCAAAGTAAATTCTGATTAATTAGTATTCTCTGTCATCTTTCTGTAGGTGCTCTTTCAGCTTGAGCTTATTTTTTTTGTCTTTTGTATTATTTTGCATTTTCCTTTCATCGACGCCAAGTAAGTGTTAAATCGATCCCCGTTAAAGTCATTAACTTCTGCAAGGCAATCGTCTTCCCTCAACTGCCTCAATAACCACATTATAAATTCGAAAAAAAAAATTGCATTTTTTCTTGTCTAGTTGCTCGGCGTTCTGTTCTGTTACGTTGGACGTTGGTTTGGTCTCGACATGCTGAGCATCTTTCGATGTAACGTGGATAAATTATGGTTAAATAATAATTATGTACACAGACAGACCCACACGTTGCAACAGGGAATGCCTAATAAGCAGAATATGTATCTCCGTCCTTTTGTTTTGTTCTGCTCTCACTGCCTTGTGCTTTGTTTTTATTCTTTTGACAGATTCAAGATAGCCGATGCGGATGAAACTGATATTCTAGCATCTAAATATGGAGTTAAAATTTCTGTCCTAAATGGTCTTTGGAAAAGCAAGCCAAATCATAAAGTGCCAAATGTCAACCCAAATGAGAATGTGAAGACACTATCACTCAAGTGCAGCAAACGAGAACACGATGACGATGTCAGTGTGTCAGGTGTCATGTCAACATCACCATTTATCAGTAACTCTCATAGCAGTTTCATTTTTACTCAAAAAGTTTTCATCTTTTTATTCAGCCTTCCATGATATGACATCTAACAAGTCAAAGGCTGTCTTTCCCAGATTCTCAACATTACTACATATTAACTATCAGCCATCAGCGTTAAATATTTACTCATTGGCTGGGTCATCTCAAAACTGAATCCATATTCACAAGTTTAACAAGTGAAAACGTTCAGCGTTGTTAGTTCTGTGAATGAAGGATGAAAAGTGATAACAAGGATAGAAACAAAAATGCCTTAATTGTGGCTCTTGAACTGTAAACAGTAAAAATAATGATGAGGGTAATCACCTGTTGCCTGTAATCAACGTGTAGGTATGTAAGTTTGAACTTTTTGTTTCAAATTTTAAGTTAACTGGTATGTGTGGTGGTGGTGGTGTTGGTGATGCTGATGCTGCGCGTTCATGACCAGGACCAGCTTTGCGTAATAATACAACTAACAACATAAATCACGTACAGCTACAAATTAAATACCAGCCACAACCAACAGTCAACCCCCACCAAGTATGAAGCTGCTGACGAGCATATTTAACATTTAAAATAACTCCTAAAATACATAATAAATACATAATCATGTCCAAGTACCAGCATACCAATCAAAATTATTTTTTTTTCATGTGAAGGAGTGGAAAAAACCAAAACGTTCAGTGTGTGGAGTTAAAAAAGTGTACACACGTTGATTATATGATTATTGAAGATAATTATTATGTGTTCAAGTTGTGCATCCGTAATTTCCTCTTCTCACCTCAGAATTTTTAACATTCAGCCATTTTTACTAACAACTAAATATAAACGAGATTGTTTAGCTCTAAAGACTGGTGTGGCCGACGCTGTGATTTTTAAGTGCTAATAAGTACCTACTTTCCATGCTCCTTTCACGCCTTCAAATTCTGAATTTATATTTAAATTTGAGTGTAAGTAAAAATGCGTCGAGAATCAAGAATGAAGACTGACGTCATTCATGAAGTGGAGATTTAGCAGAAATTTCATTCAACTTGAGTATAAAAAAAAATAATAACTTAGTAGAAGCATAGGGCCAAGAGCTAAGCTAATACAATACTAACTACGCAGCTCAGCTAGATTACAGTTACGAAATGAAAAGGAAAAGGTCAATAGTCATTACACACACAGTTTGAGCGCAAGTGAACGATAATGGCTGAGGATATGAAAAATTCTATTATAGTAAGAAAAACCAAATAAGAGTTAATTTGGAATTGGAAACAGAAACTCGGCAATCGACCTTCCGTCTCCGTCACGCTTTTACACTTATGGACTGGCGTGGATCACATGAGCCTCTCATTCACTCATTATATTTATTTTTATTTATTTAATCAGCGGTTACCCTTAGCTACTAACTGTGAAATAATGAACTATATAAATATAGGTAGTAGTGAGCACAGAACTATACAAAAAACTTGAAGCTACATGTGCAGTCGGAGGAGGCTTGGATGTATTATTATAAAATTATAAATAGGTTCTCGATTGTAATTACAGACAGACAAGTGGACCTACCCCATCCCGTGGATGCTCTTGAAGAAAGTACATCTGTAAAATTCTCCTTAAAGAAAAGTAAAGGCGCACTATACAGAACGGACGATTGTGGATTAGCTTTGATTGTGCACGTAGTATAGTGTAGTGATGTAGAAATTGGAAATGGAAACCATAATACGTCGCGTCGGCTACCTACGTGAGCAAATAGAATCTCTAATGAAAACAAGATGAATTGGGCTGCTCCCGATGACCTCCATGTCAACTCAACTCAATACTGAATTTGGTCAAAACGAAGCAGCCATACAAATTAGTCTCCCTCTGCAGTACGCATGGTGCATTGGATTGGCGTGAGGCTCGCCAAAACTAAATAAATGGTCTGCACGTGCTTTATAAAGGCAAATTAACACATAAATATTAGTTGGGTTTCTCATTCTTACGATGTACATAGCTCTTGCTCACTCAGGCACTCTCCATTTGGACGCCATTTAGTTCAATGTCACACTCCTACAAACAACTACAAACGACACGGGACAAGTGGACAAGCTGTAACTATGATTACAATTACAACTACAATTAGGTATTACAACTACAAGTGCAATAAAATTACGTTTATTTTATTACGATTATATGTTTGGGTTTTGATTCTCCTAGGCAATCTAAATGCCGTCCGGTAAATGAATGGAAGAAGGATTGACTTGAAACAAATTGCTTTGACTGATTACAAACACCAACACTTGACTCTGACGTCCCAATGTCTTCTGTCTTTTCGTTTAAACAAACTTCCACGTAAGTACATTGACTTAATTAACTGTTTCATGCCTCGTCATGTGGCCGGAGGCCTCAACTTTACACAGTTTACACCTTAAACAATAATTACTTCCTCCACGCAAACACAACAACAACTTGACAATTATTTAAGACAAATGCATTTAATGAATTTGTTAACAAACTGTAGGAACCACCCACAATTAACTTTAACTTTAACTTCATTTCGAAATAGGAGTGAATCCTCATGCTGGTTCTGGCCACACACAAACACACTCGCTCAGCAGCTCACAGTGCACTACTACTTGCTATTTCTAAAGACTTGTGGCACACGCCTCCGAGTCCGCACCACACAAGTTCATTTTGGTTAATGAGCTTTTGCATCGAGATTAAGAGTTCCTAGACTCATTATCACTCCTATCAGCAGACTATGTAGTTCTGGTTATTGATTTCAGACCCAAAGATTTCCACCCACCCTTCACAGATAAACATGGCAACCACTGAGAAAATGAAGGGCCCCTTACTTGAGTAATTATTTTATACTTTGTAGTGCTTATTGTCTTATCTTGTCTCGTAATTGTTCTGCCCCGCTGCAGATAATATTATTTGTAGGTATGCACTCAAATAGACTCTAGGTGAGTAGAAAGATTCTTGCAATGGAGCATTTTCCCTTTTCCCTTCAAGTCCAACCAATAATGGACTTAATTAAGATGGAATCAAATCAGAATTCATAAACAAGCTCATCGCTATAATAATCTGTTCTATATTTGCCGACTGATAAAGCGTTTAGTACCATTTACGTAAGTACGTGGATTAATCTGACTATACGAACAGATATTTTAGAGAGAGAGAGCCAAGTGTGATAGGAACGACACGACAGAAGAAGTGACTTTATATTAATATATATCCACGGCATCACGAGCAGTCAGCTTTGATCCGAGTTATCTCACACGATCGGAACCCTACAATAATAATAATTGTATTAGTTACCTACTATTTGATCTTGTACATGGTTTCTTCTTTTGTGTCCCTTTTCCTTTGTGTATGTAGCAGAGCCAGCCAGATAAATTCTGAATCCTTGTTGCAGTGCAGTGTAGTGGTCATGGAATGGATGCCAAGTTAAGCAAAGAGGACAGTGTGAGCTATCAGCTGTTGGTTTTATTGTCACAGTACAAGTTTATCTTGACTTGTAATCGGGAACACGCGACCTAATGAGAGCTGCTTAGGACAGCAAATGGAAGTGGAGCTGCACATAATGGGAAATAAAATCATAATAATGGTGAATCAATATCTATGGAGGTCTCATGTGCCAGGCTTAGATTGTGCCGCTAGAAAGTTATGCACATATTTAGGCTCTAATCGTAAAAATAAATGACACGCCATGACACCGCATCTCACCTAATGGAGCTGCAATCAGAATCAGCTGAGCCGTACAAACACACTGATCTCTTGCTCTGCATTTGTTCGCTCTCATCTGAATCAAAAAAGAAGAGAAGCAAACAGAGCTAGTTGCAATGGATAAATGATTCGAAGCACCAATACCAAAACCAAAATCGAGAGTACCTACCTACCTTAGGTGGATATACCTATATATCTAGGGATATATACTAGGAGCTATACTGACAGACAAACGTGACATAATCGATATCGAATGAGCATCTGTGGGTTACATTTGGGTCAGACGCAAAGTCAACTAGGCAATTTTTCCATTTTCATCTCTTCGATGCTCCATCTTTCTCTCCCAATTTTGTTTTTTGTATTTTTGCATTTTAACTTTTTTAGCCATTATTGGACATCCCTGATCAGGCCTACATACTACTTCAGACTTGGAAAATATCAAGAGCTTTTGTTCTGTCCATCAATGAAGCCAACTGTAGTGAGGGACGATAACTCATAAAGCAAATGTAAATAGACAATTAAGGAGAACACCCATGCCATGCCATGCCACTCTACTCTTACTTTTATGTACGATGAGCTCAGACTGCAGTCTGCTGCTATATTAGTGTATTAATATTTCCAAACTGGAAAGCGTGCAATAATGGAAAGATGGAAACGTGGTTGCTATACGAGTCCCTCATCAGTACTACTCAGCAGGTGAAATGTGAAATGAAAATAAATCACAATGTATGGCAAATACAATACAGACAGAAATGCATCTCGTCCCTCGTTCTTATTACAATTCAAATTTCGATTTCAATTTCCAATTTCTGCCCTACTCTACAGTTACAGTACAAACAGAGTGCAGGTGAGGCAGGGAGACGAAGAGCGACACAGCGCAGAGCTGAGGACAGGGAGTAAAATGTGTAATTCATTTATTTCTATTATCTTATTATTCCTATTATAATAATATATTTGTATGTCTGCTTTGATTCTGACTATTATGCAGGAAAGACTGCCACTCGGCATCTCCATCTCATTAAGGAGAATAGGGATTTTGGCCCACAACCCTTACGCAACAACCCTTGTTCCATTCAATTCCTGGGTTCAAGAGGAAAAGTAAATAAATAAATATGTAAATAAATAGGAGCGCCTCCGTCTCTATGCGTACAATGAGTGCCCGAGCAAACGCCAACAAATGAAGAAGTTACCTATTTCGCATGTCGAGATCCACACAATAGAAAAACCAACGTCTCTGTCCACGTCCACGCCACTTGAAACTCGCAATCAGCTGAATGAGTTAAATGCTAAATGGCATTTAAATCTACCGAGCTCATTTAAATCATTCATTTCACTTCGTCTCATGTCATTTCATTAGAGTAATTATTTTTATTATTATTACAGGCAGCAGCAGGCTAATAGACGGAGAGGCAAGAATTGCCGCTGGATTCCATTCATTCACCGAGGGAGCCTGCAGAGCTCCTGTCCTTATTAAAATCAAAATCAAAAAGCCAATGAAGTTATAAAGCGCTAATGGTTATACAGCTTTGATTTAATTTCACTTCATTTGACGTGACTTGCCATATGACTGACTGTAGTAGCTCAAGCTCTGATGTGCTCACAGTTACAGTTAGCAATTTTCTTCTGCAATTTCTGTATAAATATGTAAATGTCTGGCTACAATGTAGATTAACAGTTTGCTAACGATAGGCAGAGGGAACAGTGGGCATGAACACATAGATATATCTCACTCGCCCTGAGATTTGGTCAACGACATAATTACTTTTTAATTTGAATCTCTCTCTCTCTCTCTCTCTCTCTCGCCTCTTCTGTTTTAACTTGGAGCTATCCACTTTACGTTGTAATAATAATAGTGAGACAGAAGAACTGTGAAGCCAATTTCGTTTGGATTTCCATTGCGTGGATGAACTCTGGGCAGTGAACAAAGGACGGAGTGCATTGCGTGCAGATGACTCAGTTATTGAGTACCTATTCATTGGAGGTGTGTTGGGGGAAAGAGCTCAGTCATCTTTAGCATGGAGATTATCCCAATTGCCCACAATTATTACTCCAGTTCAGCTGTCGCTGGTTGCTCCCTCATTGCATAACAATGTGCAAAACTAAGAATTTAAAAGCAAAGTGCTCTCGATGAGCTCTTGTGGGCTGAAAGTACTACAATCACATATTACTTACTTGCATGTATTCTGCTTGTATGTATGTATAACTCCACTCATTGCTTTATTCATGTAGGAGCAGATTGGGACATTACAGCTTGTGTGTACTGAAGTGGCCGTGGGCTGTGTAATTAGGTGCAGTAAGAGAGTAATCTGCATCTTTCCATCTTCCTTTCGTTCCTCAGCAAAAAAAAAAAGAGATTAAAAGGAAGAAGAGAAAGAAATCGTGGAGAAGATGATCCTGTCATTCATAACTTTGACTTATTGCCCATGCCCGTAACGACGTACACCTTCAGCAACTATTGCGTCCCAATCCCAACAATCATCTTAAACTCCCTTTTGAATTCCACTTCAACTCTCTCATTGACCATTGACTTCACGAACTATGCCTTTTGCTTTTAGCATGTGATGGAGTCACTGAGCTCAATACAAAAAATTAAAAGAAACATCAAAACAATTATTATTATGGCTAATGCATTGATGATCATTGATGGAGTTTGCTCTCGTTTTTTTCCCCTTTTCAACTTGAAGTTGAGACACGACTGGACTGCACGAAGGAGCCACAGAAACGGAGGATGAGAGCCTAATTGCATACTAATTTATTGGATGTGCAGCCATGACCATCATGCTATATTGCATAGCTAGACGAATGGCCTTTAGCACGGCATGAAATTCTCTTTTTTATTCCAATGCAATGATGACATCAAGACAGATGGATGATGAGCTGGTTATTATTGATTTGGGATGATGTCACATTTGCTTCTCAGTTACATAACACGACGTACTTGTCATTAAGTAGCACTCACTCGTTGAGAGTAGCCCTTTCCCATTTCGACTTGAAAAAGTTCCTGTGGATTGGACTTCACTTGTGGTGAGTTGTGTTGCGTAAGGTGAGTTGGATAGAGAGCTATATCCAATTGATTTGGGAATAATGGATTTTATTTTGATTTCTAGCACTGCTATGGACGTGAATGGGTCCGTTGATAGCTGAGCCAAGCACCTTCCACGTACGTACGTCTGTACTTTGGACGAAGGAAGGGCAGCCAGAATCTCCCTTAATCTCTACCTCAGGTGATTTAATAGCATATTATGCGATAGAATCGAAAGTGGATATCCAAATGGAAAATCGACCAAATCAAAAGGAACAAACAACACTTTTATTGTTGATCTCCCAATACATTCCATTCCCTGCATGCCGAAGTGTTGTCGATTGCATTTACTGTTATTTTCCACATCTGTATGCATCCCGTGATGTGACGCTGAATTACGGACCAACTCCACACTCGATGCAATGCCTGCTGAAATGGAAATGTCGCCGAATCATCGAAGTTCCAAAGCTGCCCATGTACGATGAGGTGTGTGATGGCTGCGATAGGATTACAAGATGTGATCTTCCGTCCGATGAGCTCGTCAAAATTAAAATCACCCGAAAATTATATGCAAATTGATCGTCACGTCCACAGTCACAGCCGCCCTTGTAAGGGAAGTCGTATGCGTAATTATACATGTATTTGTATTTTGTTCATTTGATTGTATACACATACACCAGTAAGATGCGATAATAATATTACTAATAATATTCTATTCTATGGATGCAGACAGCCCTCTGAAGACCTGAAGACCTGGTCTGTGTGGGGATAATGGCGATAGTGATGGGATGGGATGCTGATTGATGGGCGAGAGGGGAAGAATTAAATTAGTACAGCATTTCTGCACAGAACGCCAAGAAGCACAGCAGGAAGCTGCCAAAGTATTTCTAGCACAAACAATCATAGTCACTAATACTAATGCAGCAATGGCATTATGACATGCACACTTGCATGTAATCCTATGCCATCATCCAAACCTTCCTTTCAGATTATTCAATTAAATTCTCTTTGGATTTTTTGGGCGGCTGGTATAGTGGCACGGTGTAGGATTTGATTTGAGGCATTCAAATTTCTAAATGATCCCCATCCTACCTACCTGCCTTAGTTTAGTTGGGATTATTAAAATATTTAAATTGATTTCATCCAAAATTTGTCAAACAAATCATAGAAAGGGGACGCTCACACTCGCACCTGCAGCAACAGCCTAATAAATACTGAACAGACACCTATGGGTCCATGTACGTTGCATAGTCTTTATTGCACTGCAATAAAATGCTAATAAAAAATCTCAATCAGGGGAAACGCACATTATCTTATCTCTCCATGTAATTCAGCCTACGAGATCGACCTGCCTGCGTAGATTATGTAACGATGATGACAAGGCGATAAGAGACCGTCGGCTGATTATTACTGTGAGTGGCATTACAACCCCAACAATTTTATTTATACAGAACCCATTGAGGAAGCCAGTTTGGTGAATAAATGATTTCAATAAAAACCACACGTAGTTTGTCAATATGTTTATGTTAATTGCCAAGAGTGAGACTTTGTGTCGGCGAGTTTATGGACTTGCTCCTTCATTTTTATGCTTCTTTGACTTTTTCAAAGGGAATTTCAGAAAGGGACGAAATAGAATGAAAAAGGGAAAAGAAACCAAACCACTCAAATTAATTGCTGTCTTCCAGATATTGCGATAGATATTTGGATGCCACAGTATTGCATTTAACATAATTAATGTGGCTGTCATTCTACCTATAGATCTTCCTTGTCCCATATCCTATAGTTATGCTTTTTGACTGGCCGTTTACTTTTGTAATTGTAGGAAGGCAATCATTATTGAAATGACCACTTGGAACGGGGCGAGGGTGCATAGGACCATTAAGGAAAAACAAACTCTAAAAATCGGTCAGGTCAACACATTTATTTATTTGTATTTCTTGTCCACTCCTGCTCCTGTCACTGTATTTTACAATGCAATGCGCAAAGCAATGATGAAAACGGAATCGTGAATTAGTATTTTTATTTGGCCTGTATTTCCATTGAGCTCAGTTAGTTTTACGCTAAAAAAACAAATTGCATGCAACTTTGGCATTATTAAATATGCAAACGCTATATTCTTCTGTAATTGTGACTGTAATTATAATTTACTCCGTAGATATGCGTCCATACCTTCGTTGCACTTTGTAGAATAATTATGAAGGACGCTATAAAAGGGATATGCAGCATTAGTAATTGCATGCAGAAATCTGTCGCCTCATTTCCTATCAGGACTCCTCCGTCGACTGTCACTGCTCAATCTGTGGCACTCACTCGGTAGTATACGCACCGCATTGGAAGATGAAGATTTGAAAAAAATTCCAACTCAAGTACAAACAGTATTTAATTAAAAGTTGCCTAGTTTCGGTAATTATTGTCATTAGCCGGGCCGCTCATCTCTACATTACACGCACACTACACCAGTGACTTACTCGCTAAACTCCCATTCAGATCTCTGTGTGTTGTAGCACACACAGTTATCTGTGAGAAAAGAAGCCTGTTAAATGGGCAGAGAGGCAGGCAATCTTATGATTGTGAGATAAAGAAGCTTGTTGAGGTAGATGCGGCATATGTAGGTAACGGGGGACTTGTTCCTGTGAGAGAAGCGAGTTAAAATTCCAATAAAAAGACATGGCCTCATTATCACTCGACAGGACAGTTGTATAGAGTCGGGCATTGGATACTCGCTCTGCCGATAGAAATACTACGTAAAAATTGTTCCTCAGATTTCATTCATAGTGTCTGCATACAAATCAACCTCGCCTTTGTCTGTCTTCCAATCCAATTAATTTCACGTACGTCTCCATTTGAAAAGCACACTGTGCGTCTATCTGACAGAGTAAACGTGTTGGACTGCAACAAACACAATGGACTTGAATTTCTCAGCACCTTACTTCCACGAAGGCTGTGCCTAAATGACGTTAGCATTCTTTGCAGAGAAATTTTCGACCCCCTCCGATCCCTATAAGTTTGCATTTTTTAAGATTGCGATTTGATTAAAGGAAGGCTCATAGCAAAGTTATTTATGCACAGCCCCTTTACAGACTCTCCTTCGTTCACTGTGCATGGGACTGTGAGTCTTTTATCAGATTGCGATGAGCCCTATCAAATCTTTCCAGCTCACATTTCCAATTCGTTCTTCCACTTAGCATTCTGGCATTTCGAAGAAACGAGAACAAACACAAGAAGATGAGCAACAAAGAGAACATACTGAACAAGACTAGATAGAGAGCCAAGTCAAGGACAGCCACAACTAGAACCATATGGACATTATGCGAGGTATCAAATTAAAAAATGTAGAATTTTTGTTTTTTTAAAAAGTTCAAGCAAACTAGAATGGAATGCAAATAAGCTCAAGAGACAATGTGACGAATTAAATGAAACATTATTTCATCTTCTCTTCTATAGGTATGTTGCCTTGGAACTAAATAGCAAAATTCCTATTTTATAAATGCCTACACTTTTAGACTAGACGCGCCGGGATTTGGTTACAGCCACAGTCTGTAGAGTTGAGTAAGTGTCTAACTGACTGTTGTTTTGACTTTTTAAATGTGGATGGGATTGACTGACTAGTGAGATGCTGGGATGAGTAGATGAGTTGATCCATACCGTGCGGTGGAGCGGTGTGTGAGATGAGGATGCAAAACATGTGCCGAGCAGTTGGCGTTGTTTTTGGCTTGGCCCTTTCAAGAGGCGGCAGAGGCTTTATTTCAGTGAAAATGCAAATAATGGAAACTTTGTGCTTCCAATATGCGAATTCAGTTTTGCTTTGTTTTCGGCTATCGACTGCTCTGTTGGGGAGTTGAGTTCGCAAGTAGCAATTTTATTCAAGCTTTAACAACTTTCCCTTTGCATCACATTCCCTTGTCTGTATTGGGTTTGGAGTGTTTGGATTCGATGCATACGTAGGTAGGTACTTATATAATTATGTATGTACAGCACAAGTTACTCAATTGGACTGTGGAATATGAATATGAGTTATGAATATGAAACCACTGTCGGTCTCCTTTGATTTCGATGCTGGGATTTGAAGTGAAATGGAAACTCGGAAATTCTAATCGCACACACACAAACAACACACGATCACTCCATTCACATACCTACTCATTCTGTCCACTTATGAATAATTTTAACTACAATCTACCAAAAGATCATTGCAAATGTGCTTCCAACGGGTCCTCAATGAGTTTCTGATGCATTTCAAATGGGCTCACAACACATTTTCCATTACCTTCGTTTGGTAGATTGTTTGCATTCAGTCACAACATTGCATTGCGAACATGTGAGGCTGGAGATTCGATTGCAGTGGATATCCTTTAAATAATCATGCTTCCAGTTGACACAGAAATCTCAGAATCAAATAAAACATTGTTCTGCCGCACGCAGCAAAGGCTCACCTGAGCGTATCTATTGCTACTATGTATATACCTACCTATATAATTTATAGCTATATATATAGTCACTATAGCTTGACGTACTATGTACTGAGACAGACAGACGTTCATCATCTGTCACCCATCAAATAATCAAACAGTCACAGATCAACTTCAATGCAAAAATTTGCAGAGGCGCAGCAAAGCAATGCTATATACTCACTACCGTCAGTTTCACTGCGGTTCTAAACGAGGTGAATTTCTATACAGCCACTAAATATTATGTTGGCGGCCTAGATTTTTCTACTAATGCCATGAGACACTTCAGACAGATACAGGCAGCTTGGAGGCAGTCACCCATTTCATTTCAATATAATCTCAGTTTCATTTCCATATCAACGTCACCATCCACACAGGCTGCAACACAATCCTAAAATGACACCTTATGTTCTCCACACAATAAATTATAGGGTGGCTCATGTATAGGAGATAGGACCAGCTTAATAAAAACAGCATTGATCCCATCTCACACAATGGCATCGATCATCCATTTAAATTTTAAACCCTCAATTCTCACATTTCAAAGCAGCCGGATGCCTTCCTTCGCCAATCAACAAACACGAGGAATTTATAAAAGCGACAAGATGCCAACGCTAACATAGAATTGCGCATTGTTGAAACGAAAATGAAAAGAAACGAAATGAAAGCAACCGCATGTTAATGCGATTTGCGATTGAATTACAGAGAACAGGGGCTGCGGGGATATTTCAAACATTTCTACCGAACTACTATGTAGGTACTATGCAAACAATTATTATTACTACATACCTGAATAATAAGCCCAGCATTCCTTCCCTCCTGTACCCTTTTTACAAGTCACTTTTTATTAGTTTGTGAGAAAATAATTTGCAAATTAAATCTGAATTAGAATCAGCCAAAGTTTCACTTGACAGCTCACTTGACATAACTTTTGAGCTTCAAGTAAAATTACGCGCCGGAGTGAGCAAATAAACTTTGCCATTAAATAACTTCACTTTCCACCCTAATCAACGTCAACCTCAACAATAATTAACAGTCCACTAACTACCCAAATTATCCAATCATTTTCTCATTAATTTCCCTTTCCCATTCCACTAGCTAGCAATCCTTCACTCACCGACTTCCGATTCCAACTCAAAGCCACAGCAACAATAAGCCGCAAAACACACAATACAAATAGTTTGCAAAATAGCAAACTAAACACGCTATTCTGTAAAATCCACTTTGAAGTATAATTATTATTTGCAAATGATATAGGAAAAATCACACACACACACAACACAACGTTCTCTGCATAACTTACATGATTTTGTTTGTTTGTTCTTTTTCTTTAAATTTTGATTTAATTGCAATTACGACAATAAATGAAAAGCAAACAAAAGTTGAAATTTGAAAAGTTAGCAGCAATTAGGCCAACGATGTTTTTAAGTTTTAGCAACAATTGATAAATGAACTGAGATGAAAGTAAGTTTCTCAAAGTGTACACAAAATGTAGAGTTTCTTTTTCTTAAACTTGTGATGGTTTTTCTGTTTTCTGTTTTTAATAATTTTGATTTTGATGGACACAACGTGACTGCGATACAGACAATTGACAGACTATAGGAGCGGAGACCTGCCAATTCCAAGCCAATGGCGATTACTGCAGCCGCACACTGTTACCCAAGAAAATTAAAAAAAACAAAATTGGAGAGGTGAACTCATCGTAAATATTTGAGTAATTTTAATTGGGTGGTAGTAAGAGATAATTAGTAATTAGTTCCACTTCCACTCGAAACATCATTAAACGTTTCACCTGCACACACAAGCAACAGGTCTCGTATACAGATACGGTACAAAAAAGTATGGCGGGTGAGTGCCAGTTTTAAAGACAATTAATTGAGTCTCCTGTAGTTGGCACCACGGCAATTAAAGAAGTGACTGAGGCGAGGCAAGGTAAACAAGCGCATAAAAAAAACAAACAAGATCGATAAAAAGTAAATTGATCTTCAAACGTCCGTAGCCCCCAATTAAAATGGGATCAAGTCAAACACAATTTAACAATCGCCCTTATACGTGCCTGACTTTGGCTTTGATGAGGTTGGAGTTTTAACACTTACAGTAATTAGTAATTAACTTTTGATTGAAGAAATGAGAGATGGGAGTTTGGATTGGAAATTGGAATTAAAATGGAAAGTGCGATGAGTAGTTGTAAGTCAAGTGCAAGTTAGAAGGGGCGGGTCAAGAGATTAAATGCAGCGCAACAAGATCTCCAAGAACAAGTGAGTCTGTTAAATGGTCCCTTAAATACAATTAAATGCAACTGCACTCATAAGTATAGTACAGTACAGTCGCCTTCTTGTTCTCGTTTTCCTTTGATTTGGAAATAGTTTCTCGTTTCTCACTTAGCAAAGGAGCCTCCACTCTTCATGCTTTCCATCCCGCAACTTCTCAGTTTCTATTGAATCAAATCAACGGATATCCACGTAGCACTACCACTCATTTCATTTCCAATCCACTCGAACAAACATATACAAACAGCACAATCAACAAGTAAGGACTAACTGAACCCACTGAACAAGTAGGCTCCGTGATCGTAGATTATAAACGCAAACAAACATCACAAAAATCACTTCAGAAAACTGTAAATCCACTCTGCAGTCTGCAGAAGAAGCAACAAACATTTTACTGTAATTCACCTGTAATTCTGTAATTGAGTGTTTTATCAGCACGTAAAAGCTTCTAACTGAATATGGCATTTACCTCGTAGCGTCAACCAAGCGCATTATGTATTTGTTTTAGACAATCGTCTGTTAAGAAGCAAAATGACCACTTTTACTCAAAACGTGAGATGTACACGGACGAGAGTGTTCTAATTATAGTCTGTAAAAGGATACAAGATCATGTTGTGAACCTTTCACTAGGTGTAAATTGACGTAAACACGAAAAGCTTGGAATCAAATGGTGCCTTTTGTTAAATTGAAAGAGCAATTAGACATATTTGTAAAAAATTTCGACGCAAACACATGTTACATGCCGCTATGCACACTTTTCAAACATATTTTTCAGGCAGAAATTAAGAACAAACGAAAAAATGATTCCCATCCCACTATTGAAAATAGTACAATGTAATAGAAGATACATAGGTGCATTGGATCTATAGACTTTGAACACAATGAAGTAGGATAAATCTCTCTCATTGTATGTAACTTGGGAAGGAGAACACGTTGAAGACTCACTGAAAGTTTCTTTCTAATTCTGACTAGTGAGCTTGGAGTGCCTTTGCAAATAAATAAATTATACAAAGGAATACACACACACACACACACACAACTTCCAGGCATTCAACATTCAAAGGCTCTTGAAGGAACTAAACGCACAGCAGTCACACACACTCACACACTCTCGCTATATATGCTCACTGCACCGCCTTTATGAATCAACTTGTAATTGGAGTCGTAATTACTTTGTAAATAAAAATAGAAATTAAAAAATGGCAGCCATTTCTTTATTTATCATTACTCTATGGACAAGTTTAAAAGTCCTTTAAGAATCATTATCAACAAATTTGTAGGATACAAGTACCTATGCTCATCCCAAGAGAAACTGTTAAATGCAATTAGCAAAGTCACTCGGAACCTCTTAGTCTCATTACTGTACCATTTACCACTAGACTCTTTAGCATCCTTAAGTAGGTGGGATTGTCCATAAATGGTCAGAGTTACGATGCAAAAATTCAAAATCAAAATCAAAAACCCAATGTCGCTGTCATTTTCCTTTTTAAAACCATATAAATATATACTATAGCTGTAGCCTCTGTAGTGGTAAGTTCATTACTTTCCGGATGCCGTTGCAATTTTTATTTGCTCTGTACTTACTTTTACTTGCATCTTGAGCTTCTTTTAGTGTGCTCATGACATTTGTAGAGTATTTTTTTTTATTTTTAGAGCCGTAAATAAAAATGCAGTAATAAACTAAAAATTTACTTTCAGTGCTAAAAATAACGGCCACTAAAATGTCAGCACCTGAAGGCTTGCTCAATGCAATGCAATATTGGTCCTAGGTCAAATTTCACGACTAAATTTTACGTCGTATTTTTACGATTCTATACATTTATTTAAGTGTGCAATCTCCAATATGGTAATTATTTTGTTTTCTTTTTAAACTGTAGAACTGCATAAAGGAAATTGAATATTGCACATAAATCTTCCGTCATTATTGCTACCTGCATACCTGCATTTGCAGTTTGCATGGACCAATAGCGGAAGATCGTAATGAAAAGAGAAATGTACAAAATCAACGGAGAATGGTAGCAAGTGATTTAATTCATTTTTAATTCACATTTAATTTAAATATATTTCGCAAATCCAAACCAACTAACTTCCCACGTCCACATAGAAACTTTGTTTGGTTCTCCGTCCGTCACCACTAATTTCATGCTCACCGGCTATGTAACGAAAGAGCAATTTATTTTGATTTCCTCCTGCAATTACAGTGGAATGGTTAAACAATTACTTTACTGCCCCTTTCCTACGCCACACTATGTAACTACACTTCCACGGCAAAAAAAACATTCGTGATGGCAAATTGCATAATGCAATAACGTCCGCACGCCATTTGTCTCTCGATAGCCCAATAATTTCGGTTGTAATCCATTTCCTGTGTAATCACGTGTAATCAAGATCACATGAGAAGTCAAAAGACGCCACTATCTCTACGGTGCTGCTCTGTAGATGCAAAAAGGGACAAGTATAAGAATGAGACGGAAGGAGGGAAAATACCTAAGTATCATTGTTGTGTGTGCACTTTTGTTTTTTTTTCTTCTTCTGATTCTGATTCATTGTGATTGTGAGTGCACCACTTTACCGTACCGTGCGTGCATTGCATTGGAGTAAAAAGTGCGAAAGTGTGATCTCTAATGGAGATGTGCGGGTCTGTAAGGAAGGAGATAGATAGATGACATATAATGTAGTCAAGTCTGAATGCACTACACTACACTGCACTGGGGAGAATAATGCTAATGATAGGATGTAGAATGTGAATTTAATTTAATCTTCCACGCCCTCATCAGAGCGATAACGAGAATCTCAAGACTGCGACTGTGATGTTGCCGAGCCCCCTTTTGCTCTCCTTCCCTTTGATCTGTCAGATCATCATCATCATCATCACCGTCATACGAGGATCACTCTCAATTGATAATGCAAAAGTATAAGTGGACGAGTGCTGTAATGCTCACTAGTCAGTGATAAGTCGAGATAGAAGAATTAACAAAACTACTTACAGCATTCCAATCCGGCTTCCTTTCCGTGTCCGTCCCTCTCCGTCAGTCCTCCGCGTCATGCATGTGCATCTCTGGAAGAAGCAGCAACCGCCTTTCTCTTCCTTTGTGCCCCTCTGTCAAAAGAATAAATAATTCACCATTGTAAACTCAGGAAATTGAATATTAATAATCTGTATGACACACTCACATCACATCACAACTAACAATACAATTTGTGAAACGCACTCACAATAATCGTAGATACCATAACAGAGCAGTGACAGTAACGTCACATGTAATCCTACGGTTCAGGAGGTGCAAACGCATAGATAAATGGGCATTAACCTTTTCAAAACGGTAATACATCTAGTTTTGTATCTTTTTGAAATTGGTTATTTCTAGTTTTGCATCTTTTTGAAATTGGTTATTTCTAGTTTTGTATCTTTTTGAAATTGGTTATTTCTAGTTTTGTGTCTTTTTGAAATTGGTTATTTCTAGTTTTGCATCTTTTTGAAATTGGTTATTTCTAGTTTCCACCTTTTTTAAAATGCTAATTGCTAGTGTTTGACATTTTTTTAAATGCTCATTCCTAGTTTTGATCGTTTTGAAAACGTTAGTTTGTAGAATACACATTTTTGTAAAGCATTCTGCCAATGATTGATGGCTTCCCAGTTCCGACCAGGTTAAAAAAGTGAGTTGATTGTTACAGGGAAGGCAGGATCTCTGCACTTAACTCTTGTTGTTGGGAAGTTTGTATTCTAATTCTGGGAACCACCAAACCATCGCATCGTCTGTAGGGCCTTTGACTAGAAAGATATTATTTGTTTGAATATTGTTGAGATTAATTGAAGAAAAGCGACAGAGTCGGTCTGTCACCTCTCAATCCATTTTGCATGCTACAATCTGGGTTGGGAGGCCATGTCTCATTTTAATTTGGAAGATATTTCAAAGTTGAACTGTGTGACCGACCGAATCCAATAGAAATGCGAAGAGGTAAAAAAAAGAAAAAGAGCTGTGCTCGGAGATGAAAGAAGAAGAAGATGAGGATAAAAAAGGAATCTGTATTTCTCCCCCTGCTTTTTACTTGCTCTACTTCTCAGCCGCTATTGCTCCCATGGTGCTATAATTAGCTGGGATTAATACATCAAACAGACACCTACCTACCTGTCTATGTATCTCTCCCCCCAATCGAGAAGTCAAGAGTCAACAATTCCACGACCCAACAATCCAAACGAAGGAACACCAGCTGATCGACAGAGGTGCTATACGAAGCAATGCAATGTATATATCTGCACTATATCTCCGTGAGATAAAGATAATCGAGTCTTCCGCTGACAACTCACTCTCAACTGCGTGTAGCCCCAGACGCGTCCCTTTCAATTGAAAATTACACGTTTTCTCTTTCCATTCCTTCGTTTACTTAAGTAAACTCACTCTTGTTTGCTCTGCTTTGATCCTATGGCAATCGTCTGTTAAGGAGCAAAATATGGCCTATTTTAAGATTCTATGTTCGAAATCCCTCACTTTGCTTCTTAACAGACAATTTTTGCAGTTATTTTTTAGTCCCACCCAATAAAATCAAAGTTTCAGCTCCGTTATACATACGTAGCTAGTGTCGGTGACTAAATGTACCGTTTAACTATTAAATTGGTCACAAAATATTTGCCTTTTGGCCATTTTTGTCTTTTAAAATGATGGATTACAGAAAATATCTGATGAAGAGTTGATTAACTCAACTCATTAGCATCTTTTCTAACTTTGCAGGACGGCTCGTGCTACTTTGTGCAACCATTTAGCACGGGAATTGTAATCGTGGACGCATTTAAAATAAAGATTTGTGTAAACACGTAATGGATTAATGGATGCCTATGTCAACTGCATTGCTTAGCAAGCAATGTCAGCCACAAGTGACAGATGACAGATTGACACTGCACAGTCCCACCGGTCAATTATTTTCGAATGCAATTTTTTTAATTTTGGATTTACTGATACTGTAAGAGCGTATCTGGAAGGCTTAGAACTAACAGCGTAAATAATTCCTTGCACATCTTTCATGACACCACAAGTGCAATACTTACAAGTACGTCTGCAGTCAAATTCAGCTCACAATCAGTTCACACATTCTAAACTAATTACCTCCATGGACCGAATACTAATAAGTTACAAGCACATTAAGCACAAACGGCATTTAAAGTTCAACGAATTCCTACACAAATAGCATCCCGATTGAATTTTTAGGTAATTAATTATTGATACGAATCGCTTTATAAGCACAGATCTACAGATTAACAGATTGTTATAGAATTTTGCATGAACCTTCCCAATGGAATGTACTTTACGCTATTTATCGCAGATTTAACTCAGTTCCCATTGATCATCGTCACCTGTCACAATCGCTATATTCCAGTCCATCATAATTTATTATTTGCATTTTTTTTTATAGTCATTCACTTATTTGTCACTTGTCCGAGTGTCAATGTCAACGTCAATCAACTACAATGTCCACTATCTCCATCACGCCGTTATATACAGCCCAAGGAGCCTTTTAGCATTGAAATGACTGGGAATAAGAAAATCCCTTGGAAATATTTTTCCCACAGCTAAACCCCCATCAAAAGCGCAGTCACGAAGTCACAAAAAATCGTAATCAATCCTTCAATGCTTCAATGGTTGGTAATTTAATAAAATCAAAAATAAAAATAAAATTCCCATGTGGAACGCTATTAGATATTTACATACATACACTGGGACTTAAAAGTATCACTGAAAATAAAATTAAAGGATTTTTAAATACAAAATTAAAAGGGATTACATCGTTACTTAAGCACTTAATCAATTTTACGATCAGTTTGACTTTTACTGCGCTCATTTGGTTCTTCCATTGGGATTCCTGACGTGACATTCAAGAATCAAGACTCGGGATTTTTAAAGTGCATTTACATACGGGACAAAGTCAAACTCGTAATAATTACGTACTTAAGCCATTTTAATTTTTAATCTTTGCAGTGAGCAGTGGTGCATTCCCTAAAGCTCAACGGAAAGAACATTGTCACTGTCGAACATTTAAAGTCGAAACCTCGAATGACACAACAGGGAGAAAATTCTGGGAAGGACCTTGGAGATGGCACTTGCTATTTTATTTTCATTGTATTTTTCTTTGGGATGAGAGTGGCTGCATCTGCATCTGTAGGTAATTTGTCACTTCTACCTTTTACATTGTGTCCATAAAACAGTGGACATTATATCCAGCTACACGTAACACACAATTTACTATTAACTTCCATAATAATCTGCAGTTGTAGTT
The DNA here is from genome assembly GCA_034695205.1 of Dicyrtoma fusca. NCBI lineage: Eukaryota > Metazoa > Arthropoda > Collembola > Symphypleona > Dicyrtomidae > Dicyrtoma > Dicyrtoma fusca. The sequence goes on along the minus strand of JAQFZC010002006.1, from coordinate 1,503 downwards.
TCAATACACCTTTTACTCTCTGTTATTTCATTTATATCTCAATTCATTGAATATTTTGACAATGTCATCAAATCTTTACGATTACACTCAACATTAAAATACAACAACAACAGAACACACTATAACATTCAATCACTGCTATTTTACTGCCTTCTCAAGGTAGAACATGAATCAGCTATGCATCTACAATCTTTGAAATCCAAAGCACTCACTATCGTATCGTAACAATTTAAAAGGGATGAAAAAGTACACTGTTTGTATTATTTATTTATAACAAAAACAGTCAGTCAGTACAGAATTCATTGGGATTTTATTACAATTTTTTCCAGAACGTGAAACAAGAGAATATAGCAAAGGAATGCGCAATGCAATGCAATGACAAGATGAATGAAAAATGAATCAAATCTACTGATACTGTATAAAACTGTTTCCTTGATCAATTCTTGAGAAATCAGACGAGTCAATGCAAGACTGATACAAGGAAGAAGTCTGTGTCTGTCCAAGTGGAATCATTGTGATCTCACGAGGGAACAAAGAGCCCTGTTAATAATAGAATAAAGGAGGACAGAAGTGAAGGAAGGCTGGGAATCAGATGAGCCTTTCAATCAAAATCAAAATAGAAAAACAGACTCAAATGAAGAAATGAAGAAATTGAAATCGTGTTAAACTTTGGCCTTTCCTGATTTTAATTTCATTTCTGCCACGACGCTGCCCCACTCCCGCCGACACTCCAATGTCACCCAAGAAACCTTTACAGCCGTCCAAATGCATTCCAAGGAAAGATGACAGCAATTTTATATGTATATTTATATCTATAGATGAAATATAATTATTATAAAAGGCTTCCAATCACTGTTAGTGTGATTCCAACAGAGTCTGAAGCAATTAAAAGATTAATGGAAGCCGTTCAAACAAAAAATTAATAATGAGGGAATCATGTTCCAACCATTACAGTGTCAATAAGACACGCAGCATGGCACGAGCTGATGGAGTAAAAGTAAAATGTGGATTCTGTGATTTGGGTGAAAAAGCGAAGGAAGGAAAGTAAAGAATCTTGTTTGATGACTGTATTAATTACTTATATTTTTAAAAGGACGTTAGCCCGTATACTCATCTGCACTACTGGCCAATCAAGGTTTCTAGCTCAATCTAACACAAGTCACGTCCCCGGCAAAAGGCCACTACTATAGGCTTAAGAAGCAAAAGTATGTTGCTCTGGTACGTATTTTGAAACACGTGCAAATTGTTGTATTTACGCATTTTGCACCGTAAGCTACTGAACACTTATTACTGTAAAAACAAAGACGATGGACGGACGGATGGTTGGTTGATGACCTTTGCCTTCGCTTTCGTGTTCGTGCTTCTTTGAGATAAGATTGCAGACGGGATTTATGGATTGGATCCATTAATTGCTAATCCCCAATTAAGACCCTTGCTCCCAGCTTTCCATCAACCCAATAAAACCATCCACGAGTTTAATGCAAACTCTCCACTGACATGCTT
>JAQFZC010002005.1:0-25482 GCA_034695205.1 Dicyrtoma fusca | reverse complement strand
ATTATTTTAATTTTTTAGAGCGAAATAATTGATACGACTGAATTCTACAATAAAAACTGCATCGAAAGCACGTTTTTGATAATTTATGCGCTTCGTTGACGATAAACTATAGTGCAACCCATTGAGAGAACGAAAATGCGTATTGTGGATTTTTTGAAGTTTATATTTTTCCGACAGTTTGTACCATTTTTATCCAGGCAACTACAGCATTTGTTTTGGAAAAAGAAATTCTTGTTAATAGCAATTTTATACGAGGATTATTTGACGTAGACAGGGCAGGTTTATTCCCATTTTAAAGAATGCTGAACACCCCATAGATGTATTTTTATTTTCTGTGTGATTTGTATAGGGTTCTAGAATAGGATGGATTTTTTAATTAGTACATATTTGTAGTGACCCATTCGGAATCGGACTCAGCTAATCTGGTTGAAATACCTTTACTTTTATAGAATGTAGGTAATCCACTATACTATTCAGAATCATTATATTTAACTTGGGACTCCCGAGGAGACTGCAAGTGTCTGCCACTGACGTATTCATATGCATTCCTATAATCATGCATCAGTACAATAGTACAAGCTAGCGATGACGTAGGTAACTGCCCATCGTTATATGGTTGACTGGAAGGTAATGGAAAGCATGTTGTTCACGGCTAAGGATCAAAAGTTGGATTTGGATTTGGATTTAGGAAACAAACAGGCTGAAAGTAACCCGCACAATAGGAGTCAAAGCACTTTCATTTTCCAATGATACAAATACAAATATATACAATTTGGTCAAGGACTCACAGGCTGCTGGACTGGACCATAATGATTATTATGAGAAATTTAAGGAAACCTTACGCATGACTTAATTATACAGTCCTTAAGATTAAGAGGAAAGTGTAGATTAGACTGGATAAACGTCAAGGTATTATTGTAATGTAGTTTGTAGTCTTTGGGGGCTGATAGACATGGGATTTCAAGGTTTACATAAACGATGGTAGAAAAAAAAGAGAAAAGATTTAAAAAAAAAAGTACTTTTGTTTAGAATAAATTGGGGTTCTGGACTGGATCTGCAAGATGCTACTTTATAGAGATAAGGGCTCCTTTGGTTTATAATTTTTTATCGCTATTTCTATACCAATAATCAAAATAAAATTGGAATAGTATAAATGGTCGAATAGAGAAAAAAATAATCCTTTCTGTCTAAATATTAACTTGATTACTTTTTCGAAAAATTATGCTCCTGAATTTGTTTTCGATTTCGTGTAGCGTGCCTCTTCCAATAATGGGTTGCATGCTTTGGCTTTACGTTATGTTACGTAATAACGTAATACTTAAAGTATTGTTGCTGTGTTGTGATTGAAGGTCAAATAGAGAAAAAATTTGCTTCTATCCATTTAGCATTTGTTTAAAGATGGTCATTGAAGATTTAATGTATTTTTGTTTTGACTATCTCATATTATTTCACATTCTTTAGACTACTATTATACGATTGAGTTTCAGTGTGTCGCGTGGCCAGGGACACAATATAATGGAATAGCACGCACTTATGTGACAAACCTAAAGCACTGACATACATAGATAGACTGTGCATAGATAAAGCAGACAATAAATTGCCTATTGCTATGGACTATAGATAGCATTAGATTTATTTCGTAGGTAAAGCTGGCAATTATTGTCATTTCTAAATACATAAATTTCGTATCTACTAAATATCTTCTCCTTTGTCGGCATCTTTTTTAAAATGTAACATTATCGGTAATTATTTAAATTTTACTTCTTACTATAGTATTGTTTTGAGAAGAAACTTTAAGAGCCATGTATGAGGAAGCCCTCGGTATAAATTAATGTACATCTAAAATAATGGATATCTCTACCAACGAGGTAAGTAACTTTCAATTGATTAAAGGCAGGTAAAAAGGCCATTAATAAGTGATTGCAATTATAACCATTATTATGTATTAACTCAAGAAATTGGCTTATTACAACTCAAGTGTGTAAATAAATAGACTCAAGGAACGAGAGTCGTGCTCCATACTCTGTGACGCACTCAATTATAGCACACGCATTATTGTCAAGCGTTAAAAATGTCGATAAGAAAGGAGCCAACAGTAACACACGACGCATTTTCTACAAAATGTCACCAAAGCGTAAGCTTTATGTATTAGCATATGCCCAGCACATGAAATGAAAAACAAAACAGAAAAATTAAGTAATCTCACTTAATTTAGTAATCAAAGCGTAAATATAATTGGTCATTATCTCCATAATGTCTGTTTTTGACACAAACAATAAAAGTTGTCTATTAAATAATTATGACTAATTTCACTTTGAAATACAAAATATACGAAAAAAACGTAGTAATTTTGTCCATCTGAGTCTCAAACTTTCTAGTTATATGCCACTTGGGGAGTGCAAAAATGACAAGTAAGGGCAGGTGGGTATATATCTACATACATATTTACAGCCTCTATGTATCTGTCTGCATGGTTTCAATCCTTCAGTTTCCTTACTTTTCCTCCTTGTTTTGCTCTTTGTTGTCTGGTTCTGGTTGCATAAAAGTTTGTTTAATAAGCCAGTTGCCTGTGGCGTGAAGGAGCTGAAGAGAAAATTTACATGTGAGAGAGTAGGTATAATACATACACACTGGGATTTGAAACACACTACCAATCTGTGTGTGTATGTATAAAGTGTCAGTAAGCAATATTATGCATTTATCTATTATTTCCACCCCAGTAGTTTAGCTGAGAGCTTCGAGTATTAGGTTTTATGACGGCAGATAAATACGACAGAAAAATGATAAAATAATAGCACACAATTTAAAGATGACACAAACTCATACGTAAAAGGCAGGATCAGTAGTCAGTAATCCGCATGTATTTTTATTGTATTCGAATTTGAATTAAAAGTTAAAGGAAGAACATCACGGAGCTAATAGAGATATGCATATTTCACTATTTCACTTCAAAAATTCGGATAGTGCATAACAAAAAAGCAAAGGAATTCTGCGACTAAAAGGATTTCTGTGGAGACAGTGGATGGGAGACCAGTCCCCGACGTAAAGTACTGCTTGAGGTTTTCCAACGCTGAATGGAATTTATAACCAAGGGAATTGTGTTCGTCATGTTCTTGTTTCTCTTTTATCTGATTAAATTGATGATTTTGTGGCTCAGCGTGCAAATCATTTCCGTAGTAGTCTTTGTCATTGATGGGATTAAGCATCCAATTTTCGCCAGAATCTGAGTCTCCAACTACAACATACATGATTCGGCACATTATTCACTTAGCCACATGCCAAATGGGCAAACACGTATTAAAAATCACAGTAATGCTGGGACGTATGGAAGGACTTAGGGGCTCATTGTTGGATGTGTCTATACATATGTAGATATGTAGGTAACTTATATTTTCATTTTTAGTATTTCATCACACTCATATGATTGTACCTTGAATGGGTTTTATGGGATATGTCGTCGGCCCTGAAATAAAGCATACATGAGTAAGTGAAGCTAAATCTTTTGAATTAGTGTGACAGGCTTTACTCTTCTGTCATAGTCGTAATACAAAAGCAGATAGGCATGATTTTTTACTAATCCAAAATGTATTGTTACCAAAATTGTAATGCTGACTCCATGGATCCTTGGGATCAAAGGAAGAAGAAGCCTTTGGCCCTTGCTCGTTGTACGGTCGTACTGGCTCAAATGGTTGAACTTCATCTTCATTTCTATTCCAATTCGAATTCATATTCTGGCCCTCGTCTACCGAAGGATTATGATTATGATCGTCAGGGAAGAGCCAGCTGCTTCCTGAATCCGGATGCTGTTCTTGATTTTGATTATTCCCATACATTGTATTCCCTGAGAAAGCAGAGGATTCATTCATAAGGTTTGAGTAGGAATCAGCGTCTTAACATTTCTTTGTCAATTATTCTATTATTCTTACCAAAATTCAGCTCATGTTTGGACATAAACTTCGGCGGTGGTTGTGCATTCGGGAGAATTGGATTAAAAGTCGTTTCTGGTGGTTTTGGTTCGACTTTAGCATCTGCACCGAACAACCAGTCATCTCCTTTTTATTCATTTATAAAACACAAAGTTTAGTAAATAGTAAAGCACAGTTTTCCTAAAGTGATTCTGGATAGCATTTTTGAGTTGTTGAAACTTTAAACTTAATCAGACATGGACAAAAATGATTTTACGATGATAAAAGCACAAGCTAATTTAATTACGTCACTTTCCTTACCAGAGGTATTATCGGAATAATAATTTTGTGATTGACCAGGTTTAGCATTATCTGGCCTTTGATTCCAGTCAGGATTTCGTGGCGGTTTGATTTGATTTGGGTTCATCATCCCTGGATGTTGGATGTTTAGAATAAAATCAAAGAATTTTTAATTATATACTATCAGAAACGTGTCAGTAAATAAACATTAAAATATTGTACATAAGTTCAAAGTAAAAATGAAGTAAATTTACATAGGAATGTAGGTGACACTGGCTATTAATACGTTTACCTTGATTTGGTCTATTATTACTCCCACCACCATGTGAATTCCATCTATTATTTGAAGGATCGGAAGGATTGTTTTGATCTCCACGCTCCGCATTGTTCCCTAAATATATAAATAAAAGATCCATCAATTCCGATTTCCATTTCCCCGACGTTATCTCAATCCCACATGCACACACACACACTGCCCCATAAACTCTTTAATCATGTGGACATAAACTATTTATTAAGATCAAAAATCGAAAGTAGGGAAGCTGTGCTCTTGCTTTCGATTTCGCTATACATTTTCCCATTTTCCCCTGTGCATTCCTGTGTTCAGTGAGCATACTGCTCAAAAATTGTCTCACCTTCCATGGTTTCATTGTTGCTTTGGACTATTGAAGAATGGTGGGGACTAGAAGGCTCTGAGTTGAGTCAAAGGAATGCACAAAAGCAGGATTGTTTTAGAAAATGTGAATGAAAAATGTTTATATATTGTAGCTTTTGACAGTAATTTCTGACAGCTCAATAACAACCGACCATTAGAATGGACATACCTCGAAGTCTGTCTGTGTCATAGGGATGATTTCCAGTGTTGACTTTGACACTCGATGGAGGTCCAGCCCAATGGGCAGGTGGTGCACCCGCATAATTACTTGGTGTGTCTCCCAGGTCGGGACCCAGTAGCCAGTCTGCGCCGATATCTACCAGTAATTTGGAGACACGATTAATCATATTATACTTGACATTCTTCAAAATGTGAAAATATGAGGCCGAAAGGTAAATACCTACACATTATGTGATTAAATAAACATGAGTGCTGTGACTGTGTGTATTCTCTACCGGAATGCATTACAAACATGCCTCCAGGCTTATACTCATATTTCTTTCCTTTCCAAGCTGACTAGTGACTAGTGGAACTTAAGAGTTCAAGAAAAACGGTAAATATGCACTAAAAGACGATGTACATACAACATATAACAACGGATGTAAACTGCACAATTGTGAGATTGTGAGGACCTTACCTGGCTTTGATGGACTGATATTAGACGGATTCATTTCTGGGCGGGAAGCCCCACCGTAAGGATGCTGCTTAACTGTAACTGCAATTGCCACACAAAAAATGCAATAGGATAAATTAGACGTGCTAAATAGACTTAGACTAGTAATTCGCAGATTCGCACACTAGCAAAAAATTATGTGAGAAATAAATAATTACATGGAAATAGAGCCTGAACCTGGAGAATGTCGGGGTGGCTGAAATCCATTCTGTTGGTATTGGGGCCTTGCGTTGGGTGCATTGGAATTTGGAGCATTTGAAAGGAAAATGTGATTATTATTATTATTGTTGTTGGGCATGTTGGGGTTGAATTTCTGATTCAAACTGTTATAATTCCCACCAGAGTTTATCACGGGATCTAAGTGGAGATTTTTTAAATGTTTCATAAATCCCTTTATTACTAATAAATTACTAATTACTATTCATTCTTTATCTCTACTGTTGCACACTGGGTGGTTTCTTGTTAATCAGAGTGCAGGCTGTGAGAAAAACGGAACTGTACAATTGATGATTTTTATGTGGAAAAAAGTATTTGCAAAAACACACTTGCATGGTAGCTGTAGTTCGGGTTCCTGTTGGCATGCTGTCTTTCATGATTTTGTGGCAGATTATTTTGCTGATGGACAGGATTGATTGCAAAGTGTCCAGGCGCTGTAGAACAATAAATAGAGTACCGACAACATTAAGCGTAAGACCTACACGAAGAAATATAGACCAGTAGATTCATCGACTGCGTACAAATAATATAGGACAGCGAAATCAGTCTATCAATTCTAATTAGTTTTAGCTTTCCTAATCAGTCTTAAATTTTATTTTGTGAATCAATAATGTAGGTGCTTCATAGTTGATTATTGATTAACCATTACAAAACATTCTACACTGCATCGATCTGAACGCAGCGCAGCTGGTTGCTGGTCAGGTGGGATGACCAGTCGTCAGTATGTATGTACATGTATGTAATTGCCTTGAATTTTGAGTGTGTGGCTCAATGCCCACAGTGCTAAGCGTTCCCTTCATTAAAGTCGTAAAATGCAAAGTAGTACGGAGTCAATAAATTTTTGAATGCCATATCCTCCTTTTAACTCGAAAATTTTTGGGTAGCGTAGAATACAAAGCGTGATATTGGAACTACCTTGATTTTGAGTTTGTATTCGAACATTTCCGTTGTTGTTCAATCTACTATGTACATAGATGAACTGCTTCCTGATGCTTTTGGTAAGGGAGGCAAAATAAAAAGTAAATCGTGAATATTTATTGATACAGATACACGCTTCTACTTATCTACTTTACGTATAGAAATTGACTCTAAATGATTGAATACGCTCCGCCATATTAAACTACCTACTACTGTAATAATGGTAATTCTGTACAGACAAGCTGTCGATTTTGGTTTTGGTCTTGGACAAATCAAATACCAATTGATACAAAAAAAAATTATCAAAAAAATATGTCGAGTGCGTGGTGAAAAAAATTGGACCTACCCTGAGGCTGATGATATGGAGGATTATTGTTGCTAAAGTGTGGTCGATGAAGAGAATTGCCGGCAGATGATCCTAAAATTAAAAGTAGGTAATATTAAATGTTAAATATATCAGCAGATTAACACGCTGTCACTTTCAAGGGAGACGCCACTAAATAACAAAGAGTTTTGGCACAAGCTTGTATTCGGAAAGGAAACATTAAATGCGTAAATAAGTAGGCAGGTAGCTTCTTCATAACATATAACGCTACTCTCGTACCTAATTTACTGCATCGTTTCCTTCCCTTAATTACAGATAAGTAAAAGCTTTAAATTCTAATAAATCAATTCTTCCATCTGATTTGCCTTGATTCTGAGGAGAACTAATTGCAGGAATTTGGTGTGTCGGATACAAGCACATGTTTCAACGCATATAGGTATAGTTTAGGTACGTATGTATAACATTTGTTTTGTATGCAATGCTTATGTAATAGGCAACTGTCTATAGTCTGTAGATGTTCAGCAGATTGCAGTTGCAGTGTGGCAATAGATTTTACTGTGTAAATTTACCTTGATTCTCTGAGTCGTGAGAATTGCTAGGAGGCTCATTGTCAAAAAGCCAACTGCTTCCGGATTCTAAGAAATTAAAAAATTAACATAGTACTGCATTAACATATCACTGGAGAGCTCCACGTGTGAATTTACATAAAAATGTGTGTCTTTACTCACAATGACAAAAGTTGCACTTACGACGTTTTCCCCGATGGATTCCTGTACTTCCTCGTTTGACACGTGGAACTTTAAAAGGATACATACACGACATACATATAATAAATAAATCAAAATATAAATGCAAAATCAGAAACAGAAATATGTAATCGACACATCATCTTAAGTGCATCAAATCTACGCGTTTTTTAAAAAGTATTTATCTTTTCTTTATCTTGTGATTGTGATATGAATTGGTTTGGTTTTATCTTAATTCCTTACTGAAGGCAAAATTTCTTAACTGCTGTCGTCCCTCCACTCTTCTCCTTTGAATAACATTTCTATCTCCGCTTCTTCCAAAAGGCTTTTGTCCTGGACTTTTATTTGCCCCCAGGGTCCCCCCTGTGATTGGCACATTGTAATCGGGAAATAATAAACTATCATCTTGGAAGAGACCCTTTTGGTATGGGAGGCAATCAGGGATTAAATAATTGAGTAATATCAAGCCAAATAGGCAAAACTTTGGAAAGTATTTATTCATCTATGTATTCATTCGTAGCGTAAGCAAAGAGAATGTGCGTCCATAATGCATTGGGTCATTTGGGTAATTGGGTTTTAAAATCTGGCATGATTTAAATTTCAAGTCAATATTTTAATATTTTAATTTTCTTTGATTATTCTTGTTATCACCATCCTGATCGTTGTTCGAAAATGTTAACTTTTTTTTTGGAATATTGTCATTTTTAGGGTTAGCTTTAGCTGTGGGCCCGTTTACGTAGAAAACACAATATTTTCATAATATTTTTGAATTTTGAAAGCCTTGAATTCCGAATCCGATAAAGCTAGATACACACAATTAGAAACCAGTTCAACTCTAAACCAACCCAACCATGGCAATCCTACGCCTAGAGACTAAAATATTGGATGGAAAAGGAAATGATTAAATGAGTGTGTAGCAAAATCAAAGTTGGTCTTTTAAATTTCCATCATCGCCTTAATCCCATGTTTACCTAATTTCACAAACAATGATTTAACTTAACACCAGCATTTGTTGGCTCTTTAGCACCCACCAGCAGTGACTTAATCCATTACACATCCGATAACGAATAAAAACACACCCAGAAACGAATCATAAACATTGAAATTGAAATATCTACTTGGCTTCAAGTGCTTTGCTTAAAGCCGTACCTGCATCAGCCACTCCGACCAACGCAACGCAATGCACTGCAAGGAATTATATCTGTGTATGTATATCGATTCGTATCTGACTCGGTTATTATGAAATGTTGCCTGATTCTGCTGCAGACTGCAGAGATGACTATCAAAAGGTTGGAGCTCTGGCGCTCCACAATCTACAATCGACAATCATAATATAATTTACAAAATCATTATTTTAAACTGTGCTCAAACCGCTGATCCAATCAGACTAAATTACATTCAATGTCCGCCGATCAAGTTATGCATACAGCTTGGAGATTGACTCGGAGATAATTTCTGACAAAGCGTCAACCGCTGTTACAACAGAGTCCAAGGAACACACCGTGGGACACACAGGACAGAGCAGAGTTTAAAAATCCGTAGCATGGCATGTCCATGCGCCTACACCATCAATCCTTGAAATCCATCCATGCACACTTTGTAATAATCATAATTGTAATTGTAATTATAATATGTAGAGAATTTGAGCGCGTACCATTGTTTCCCTTCCACGTAGACACTATAGACTGTAGACCCTGTGACATAAGTTAGATTAAATAATCATATTGTCATGAATATTGTTATGCCGTCGGATTTTCATAACTTGTGTGTGTGTGTGTGTGTGTGGGATCGTATGGTAAGGGAGCTAATCAGGACTATGTGAAAGGTGAGAACTCCAACAGCGACAATTTCCTTTGACTTTTATTCTCAGAATATATATACCTACATATATAAATATATCGGTCTATAGTCCATTACAGTACAAAAGCTATAAAAATCCTACATGTAATCGTAGGGGAGTTGTAATCTTCTCACGCATCGTTATCGTTATCGCTATCGTTCTTTCATATATTTCTCTCTATTATGTTTACCCAGTATTATGTGCTTTGATCGTTTCAGTCACCTCAGGAAAACTCTGCCTATTAAGAATGTACCTACATACTCGACAGAATTACTTCATTACACTGCACTGAGATTGTCTTATAGTTAGTTCTACACCGCCATAGCAGTAAATTAGCTGACAACTATAAATCTTAACTGTTGTGCTGAAAATTAAATCCTTTTTTTTTCTTGTTTGAGATTGTCATTCACCGAGATCGGTATTAAATTTGGATTTGCACACACACACATACACACACACGCATAGGTCACACATTATACATTACAGTTGTCAAGTCAAGTCAAGTATGCGGTACGAAATACGAAATTGTGGACGGAATTAAGCCTAGCAAGCATAGTAGGTGTTCCTGACTCAAGGTTCATTTGCATAAGTATATAGGCAGGGAGCTCTGGGTAGAGGATGTGTATTTGCAATGGCAATTAGAAGTAAAAGTATGTAAAAATTCATATTAAAGGTTTATTGCTGTACTTATGCAGAGTCATAATAATAAAAAAAAATTTATAATGTGCTAATAATTCCTTGCCTTGTCTATCCATTACCTACTGCTCCTTGGGTCATTTTCAAAATTTCTTGTCTAGCATCTGTACTGTAGTAGGAATGACTGGGTATGTGAGTGGCGAGTGCAAAGTCAAGATTACACAGGGGCTTAAGTGAACACAGGGCTAAGACACACAGGACAAGGATTAACCTAGAGAGGAGATTTATTTCGTTCAAATGTTTTGTTTTCTATGTTCAATGGGGGCTGAGCTATGTTTGTTTTTTATCGGAGGGACGCTTAATTGCATGTACATACTCACCCATGTGTTTTCCAACCAAGACAATAGACAGACACTGAACTCTAGAGTTTGCCAAAGCATGTCAGCAGATAAAAATCAACCAACTCATTATTTCAGTAGGTTCCTTTCCATTTTGTAAATGCATGTGTGTTTGTTCGGTAGATCTATCTCATTACTGGTATGACGTGCCAAGCGGACCAGACCACTAGTGCAGTGGTGCAGTAAGTCTGTAGGCTAAAATTAAGAATATATATTGGGGTGTCATAAACTATAAGCTATAAAATAAATGTACGCTAATATAATAATTATTATTATTATGATATTTCGTATCTTTCCTCTACCTGTGCCTGTGTCGCAGTCTTGATCATAAAGGAAAGCAACAGTAAGATCTGATATGAACGCACTATACAATTATTATTATTATTACATTTGCGCCCGTATTTATTGGCGTAGCATTGCTTCATACTCGTATTATTTTAAGCTTCGGGTGGCTATTTACTTTTATAAGGTTTTTCGTGGACCCCTGGGCTCATTGTAGCTTTTTTTTCATCTTTTTCTTTTTAATAAACATGCTGGTAAACATTGAAGTACCTACCTACTTGAAGCAGCAGTCAGCTGTGCTACACTTAATTATGCACGTAGTTGGTGGCATGTAGCTTCGGGCTTACGATTATCTAATGCTCTTGTTGTATTCTGTACTTATACTTTACCACCACTCATGTCATATCATGTAAATGTAAATAGACAGTAATTGTAGAGTAATAATTAGTGCTTGCAAACTGTACTGTACTTGGGGGCTAATTATCCTTTAAAAAATTGAGGTTTGAGGTGTGAAAAGAATATTTTTTTGGTTAATAGTGTAAGCTCGATTAGGGGAATGGACCTGTTTTTACTTGAAGAAAAGTCCTTATTCTGTCAGATCTGGAACTATTGGAACACCAAAAAGGTTGAATAAGCATGAAAATTGTGATCTGAATTTTTAATTTTGTTTAACGGAATCGTGATGAACCATTATAGATTAGATGGGAATCGTTCTACCTGTCAATATGTATATACCTATAGTAAAATACATACTGGGAATTTATCACACAATATTTTGTTATCGCAAAGACCTGCATCATCTGCAAACATAAAAATTGGCTACACCAAAAAGGATTTCCTTTGAGACGCAGGATTAAGGATTACTTCATTCATTTCATCCAGGAACTGAGTGATTTGCAAATTTGTAACTTCCTTTAGTGCTGAATAGCAAAGTCTGTCCTAATGGATGTTGAACAAATACAGGCTTACGACATGACATGAGGCAGGGGATTAACTCAGACTCTGTCTCACGGAGTAAAGGCTGTGAAGGCAAAAGTAGGTACTCGTGGGATTGTTTACTATTTTTATACATTAACGGCATACTTTTATGATACACAAGTAAAGCTGTATTTAGCAACATACTCCATATAAATAATATAAAATACAGACATAATTGCACAATGCACTACCATTTTGTCTTAAATATGCTTGGTACACCTTCTAGTTAGTAAAGACTTGCACATTAATGAACCTAGTACGTTTTGGCAGCGCCAAAAGTCAGCCCAGGCTCTCAATGATTTATTCCTTTACAGATTATCCTACATTCCCAACATGCATGTACAGTGTCAGTCATATTTTTGTTGATGGAATCTCTAAATGCTTGGTTCCATCATCGCGAGTTTTCAAATGTTTTACAGTACTAAATACTATTTATGATAGCAAGTCTAATCAAAAACTGTGAGGTAGCCTGCATACAGATATTACTGATATTATTACTAAAAATTTTAATTGCGTAGCCGAAAAGTTTCTTCTATACTCCTTTCGAAGAAATCATGACAGAGACGGTGGAGTATTGATGTCTCTTGGGATGCAGAACGAGTAGATTTTGATTTTACTCATACAGATGATGTTTAGACAAGTAGAAGCAGACAAAAAATTCGTAACCCATGGATTTCCCCAATGGAAGACAGTTCAAATGAAGCATAGAGCACGCAAAAGGTGCATTTTCACACACACACACAGTTGTAAACGAACTTATGTACTTGCTGGCACAAACCGGTTTGCTTGTGCATCAGTACCTCTAAAAATATTTGTATGCACCAGCCAAGTCAATGACAATGGGACGAGATAGCTGTTGTTAGTCATATTGTTCTTGAAAAGTGATCTTTAGTCAGACAGTCAGTAGTTATGATCTGTAGAAGCTCTGTTTCCTTTGAGAAGATGACACTCTCAGCAGTCATAACGTGTGTTAAAAGGATTTTCACTTTCTACGAGTCATTTTTTCCCCCTCAACATCCTCACCTCTTGTACAATCCAACAATGATATAAGATTCCCTTCAGGTTTACAACTCCATCTTTTTTGCACGAGTTACAAAGGGCAGGCAGGCAGGTAGGCTGTGCGTGGTGTAAAAATTGCATTTGGGTGTAGTGAAGGGCGTAAAGTACATATAAGTATACCTCTGCTATAGTTTTAAATAGCTTTGCTACTTTTTTGTGCATGTAGTTTCACACAAGGCGATGGATTTTTTACATACATGTAATTATTTGTTTTACTATAATGTGCATTGTATTTTTGTATACATGAATGAATCCATGAAGATTTAGCCATAGCTAGCAAGAAATCATGTAAAAAAATGGTGTAAAAAAGTAAATATTAGCATTGATTTATACTTTGTTAGCATAACTAGGTAGGTAAGTCAGTCAAAGCAAACTGATGGGTAATTTTCTTTGCCCGTGCAAAATGCGTAGGTAGGAACATGCACTGTATGTGGGTACAAAGGTAGGTAGGTATGTAGGTATCTACTTGTTATTTCTTTTTTGTTTTTATAGAAACAGCTGTTATGGCAATCACAAATTTTTGGTCAGAATATGAAAAAGATGATGAGCCAGCACGGAGTCAAGGTTTGTAAATAGTGCGGCTCCTACATGTTAATAAACATATACCTATACTATATACGAACTCGGCATTCTGCATACAACTATCCGTAAGTGCAAATATAATGATTGCTAGTTCACTTACCAATTTAAGCGAAGGTATAATTAGTGAATGAGTACTGGGCTAGACTCGTTCGTATAACTACAAACTACAATAGTGTAGAGTGTAGATAGTGTAGGAGCAAAATTTTAAAAAAAAGCTCAATAATGCAGTGACGAGCAACGTGCAAACTTCTCCACTTCTCCTGTGTCAAGTCGAGTCGAGTCAAGTCAAGTCAATAGAAGAACTCGTATATGTATCCCACCTGCAACGATAATAAAAGCGTGACACTTTTGCTTTCTTGCCTAGCCTCTGGCTTTCTACACTATTAGTTAGTCTATGCTGTCTCATTATGACTCTCTGTGCCTTGTGTGTATCTTGCCATTTTTAATAAAATTATCTTATATTCTGTAAACTAGCTTGCTCACAAATTACTTCTTTCTTTTTTTTCTCTCCCTGTAAAGACCTCACCACAAGAAGCACACACATAGCTAGAGGTGTACAATAGTGTGCATGGAGAGCCAAGAAATTCTGTCTCGGAATATATGTATTGTTTACCAGGTAAGCCACGTAAGAAGTACGAGCATATGGTAAGACTGGCTGAAAATGATCTTTGCTTACCTGTATAATCAACCACAACATTTGTGGATTGAACAGATTGTGACAATTATCACCAGCCGTTGGGGACACTAATGATATCACAATAGTGCAGTGTACCGAAGGTCGAAGTCTTGGTGACCTGATCCGCATTTGATTTTTTTTTATCATTGCCTTCTTAGCGTGTCCCGAAAACCTTAATTTCACAGCAATTATTTGTAACTCATTCAAAAATTAAATGACACATAAATTAAGAGAAATATTTGCAACTTCTCTCCCTCTCTTCATGCTCTGCCAAGTGCGCTTACTACTTTGGTAGGTACTTTTAGTGGCACAATAATTATTATTAGGAGTGATTATGTAATGTGGAATGTTGATGCCGATGTCATTTATATTTATATTATTTTAATCGACGGAAGTATTTAATTATGTATCATTCTAGTTTATTCATCACACGAACATGTAGCTTTCTTCGTAGTACATGTGATTATAATATGTATGTAGTAGATAGTAGTGGTACATTACAATCATAATCAAGTATATGTTTCTCATTCATTTAATAACATCGATTATGGAGGTTTCTTTTTACAACTTCCTATGATAGTGTATAGTATAATATAATGTGTAGGTAATACTAATTTATTATTCTTCAAAAAATTAAAATTACATTTTTTACACGCTTTTCCTATTTTCACACGCACTTCTTCCTAAAAATTCCAGTAGAAGCAGAAGAAAATGTTTAACACATGCACACACACACACACGCATATCTTCTATGATGTATGGTTTCTTTAACTATATTTTTGCTAATAAAAATTACAGTCTACCTTATATAAATGTCAAATAATACAATGAAGTTAACAGTCAAATTATATCCACATACTTAATTGTATCACTAATCACTACAGCTAATACGTAAAGCTTGGAGTTGGAATCAAAAGGCCATGCATTTCATTAGTATAGGAAATTTGATTACAAATTCGGAGATTTCCTTAATCTATGCTTCAGCACTACATTAAACGGTAGCCACATTGTTCGAGTTTAATCCTGTTGATTTGATCTCCACGTCCCTCTCTCCACAAAAAGTTTCCTCTGTTTTAATATTTTAATTTGGGAAAGTACACACACATTCAAAAATCCAAGGATATGATAATGTATGTAGTATGTATAAACATATGGCCATTCTGAACTTACTTTTTAACTTTTTACTCTTTACTTGAACTGTACTTCTATAGGGCATTTGAAACGTAAAAGTTCAAGGTATTCTTCATTAATTGGACAGGCAGACACAGACACGGCAGGGAGCAGGCAGTTTAAGTACTTCCAACAAATTAGATAATTTAGAAATGCACATGTAAGTAGCTTAAGGGAAATGTCACGTAATTTGTTATTTATAAAATGTGGATACCCTTGCAAAGTTTTTGACTCAAGTACTAAATAAGTTCACCAGTACATAGATAGTATACCGTATAGTTCATAATTAATATTTTAAATGCTACAATCGCATGTGTTACAATGTCATAGTCATAGTCGCATCGGTACAGTAATATTTTTTTTATGAGTAATGAAATGTTGGCACAGATGAGTGTTTGAAACACATTAATTATTATTATATTATATTTCGTCCGTATACCCTACTCAAACGACAATGATAGCGTAGCAATTACGGTAATCACAAATAACCAAAAAAAAAACAAAAAACAAAATTATAAACTTAATTAAAATCGTATTTTTTTTCCTGCTCACGTAACTTAGTAGTCGTAAAGTTGCATGTAGGTATATAGGTAGGTATATATATCGTTACTCTTGTACACTATAAAAACTATAAGCTGTGTGCACAATACATGTTGTAATATACATTTTTTTTACCACTATTAATAGCGAAACTAGAATTCTACCCTCTTATCAATCTAATCTTTAAATCTAGGTTTAAATGCATTCAGACTACACACTACAGTAGAGTATGGACAGTACAAGATAATAAAATTGTGTATTTTTGCGGATGTATATAGGGACTACTATACTAGAGGTATAGCTAATTATATATACCTATATTTAACTATTATTATATAAAGATATATTGCTGTACATAACTTGTATTGCAATACACCTACGTTGCTGTTCTGACCATTTACACAATAATAATAATTAGACTTAAAATTAACTGACACACCATTAAACGCACGTAGCATTCAATCAGCAGTCATTGGTATAACTTGTGTATACAAACATGTGTAATACTTTGCTATTATTTGTTCATCAATATTGTTATATTTTTTTAGTTCTTTTTTTTACGATGCTACAGTGCAGTATAGTATGTAGTAGGAGTAGTAGTAGCAGTACATACAACTTACATATCTTCCTTTTTGTTTTGTTTCCCTTACACAGTATACATTTGTACAGATGCACATCATTCTCAGTTAATTAACTTAAACATTACATTACCTTTTACTGGTGTTAGAAGTCTAGGTGATTTTAAAATTAAATCTGCTTGGAATAGTTTACAAGTTTTTACTTACACAAAAAAGGAATTTAATTTAGTAGTAATCGCTATTCTGTATCTGTATTCTGTATTTCTTCATTTTAAGCAATTGGTGGTCACTGGCACTGGTAAATCCTTCAATCCTATTGAACCTACGTATCAATACTATAAATTATAGGTAATTTTGATTTTATTTTCTATAGCATAGTTTTAGTGTTTTTTTTTGGGGTAGACATATTTGACATTGCAACGTGGCTGCGGCTGCTGTTGATGACGATGGCAGGGATCTCACTATTGAGAAAAGTAGATTATATTTTTGTTGCATGTAGAGTATGGTCAGGGACTCATACAGGGAAGTATGTGTGTATTTTTTCTTATTACAGTTGACACCGGAACCGGACGCGATCACAGATAAACTTTTGGTACTCTACAGATAGCCCATGTCCAATGCATTAAAGAGAGCGGACGCATCCGAATGACCTGAGATCCGCCAAAAGGGAAAATTCATCTGAAAAGCAAATAAAGTTGCACAAAAAGTAATCTTGTCTTGGCATGCAAACAAACCAAACAAACCAAACAAAAACATCAAATGGCACACACAGGGCATTCCAAAGGAGAGAAAAAAAAGGGCAGACAGAGAGAGAGAGAGAGAGCACACAGGCACAGTATGTACATAAGTACAATCAATTATTACTGAAATTCAAATCACTCTCATCATTCATAATGAGCAAATCATCATGCAGTCTCTTTACAGTCCATGCCGAGAGCGTGGTGCTTGAAGGTAATCCACGGTGAGTAGCTTTTTGCACCACCGGTGGTGGTGGTGGTGCTCATTTACTGTAGGTGCACGTCTCCATGGATCACCTTCACATTAATTGGCAGTCTGCTTATGCATATTCTGGGAGGACCGTTTATCTTAATCTAATTAAAAGAGTCAAATCCATCTAATATGCTAATATTGCAGTTCAAACTAGTCAGAAACAAGCAGGAGACTTCTCAGTAGAGATACATACATCCCTGGTTCTCACACTGTGCGATGCATTCTAATATTCTAATCCGTAGGACCGTCCTCATATGTGAATGTGTGTGTGTCTGTGATTCTTATTGTGATGAGATACAGTATGAGCAATGATTAACTCAAACACTGGTTGTATGAACTACGAAGGACAAGCTAAAGGATTGTGTCTCCCATGAAATTAATTCAATTTTCGAAGACTTTGTATTATTATTCTTTGTAATATCGTAACTCTTAAATAATAGGCATTGGTGAGACTCTATGGATCGTCGTAGACTATTACTGCATCAAAACTCATTCAAAAAGTCTGGCGTACAGAGGAGAGAAAAGTTGAGTAATATCTGATTCTTCCATCCTTCTAATTTT
Source organism: Dicyrtoma fusca (assembly GCA_034695205.1). Classification (NCBI taxonomy): domain Eukaryota; kingdom Metazoa; phylum Arthropoda; class Collembola; order Symphypleona; family Dicyrtomidae; genus Dicyrtoma; species Dicyrtoma fusca. Next base: position 7,454 of record JAQFZC010002005.1, on the reverse strand, counting down.
AGGGTACAGCGAGGAAAATTGCAATGTGTGTAATAAATTCAAAGATTTTCAGGTATAATATGCCTTGTCAATTGAATCAATAAGCCGAAATTTTTATGAATGAGGGAACTTTCCCATAGTTCCACGTTTTGTTTGTGTTGTAACCCAAAATCCCAGAAATTATAGTACAAACCTAGGTACAGGTAATACATCTGTGAATTTTTCGACTTATTTCGATAATGTATACAATCTACAAGATGAAAATTATCGTAATAAATACCTTAAATACACATCGTGAGTTTGCTCTTCACAATTACACAGTCCAAGCAAAGGGTTTCAAAACAAGTTCGAAAAAAAAAATCGGTACAGTCCTGCTCCACTGACCATCTCCATTGTTACTTGTGTTTGTTCCCAATTCCTTTACTTCACATATACATATGCTACACAATGAAGAAATGGTTAACCGCTTTTATCTCTCATCCTCCTAACTTACCAAGGTAAATACCAAGCATATTTGATACTTGATAATTGGGCATTTTCAACCACCAAAGATCCCTCCAAGGTATGCTATGCACATAAGTATACAGATAGTTTGCTCATGTAAGGAAAGCAAAGCACAAGACGGACTGGTGAGAGCCCTATAAGCCCTTAGCTAAAAGATTTCTGACTTGTTAGCAAATCAAGAGTAGTAATGTGTGTCAATATTTTCAGCCCATGTGTCTACACTAAAGTATAGATTTTATTTTTGAGACACGAAGCTATCATAGAAAATGTGTAAGCATCTGTACATAAAGACTCAGTCCGTTCCCGTGACCACTCAATTAGAAAAGATGCCTAGGTATTTCATTGTGTGTACAGATTGCAATATTAAAAATATAAATTCATTGGAAATGTTAGTTACGCAAAAATCTCAATAATTCCAGATTATGAGCACCTATAGCAATGTTCTGTACCATTAAATAAATTAAAAAGCAGTGTACATTAACCCTGTAATTTTATGCCGAAGCATTAAACTGAACAAGAACGGTCACTGTCCGGTTATCGAAACAACTGTAACATGAAGGGCTGATTGTAAGTGCCTTTACAGCATACAAAGGTAAGCACCAACTTTCCAATTAAAAAAAACGGCAAAACTCTCATTTGCTACTATTGAATATCAAACGTGGAGAGATATTCCTTCTTTTTTTTTCATCTCATTGCCTTCGGTTCGCCTACCTACGCGCTACGTACATACATGCTTCAAACATGTGCGTAACACACAACTGGGGATGTTCATAGTGTTTTCGAGCCATGATTCGCCTAGACCCCAATACAAGTACATACGTACGATTCAGCAGTCAAGACTTCGCCCCGGCAGACCGGCTATTAATTTCTTTTCAAGTCGTGCCGAATAAATTTGTGGAACGTCGTTGTACTGGTAATTATGCAAAACCAGAACCAGATATGAGCCTCAAACCCACCTTTAGTTCCACATTAGTTGGAAAGCAACAATATACACACTCCATAAAACTCTCGTTTCAATAATCAGGCATGTAACTGTTTTCAGATCCTTGAAGGGGATTCCTGGAAATAACCTTGACTTCCTGACGATGAGTCTGCATTACCGTTAGCTCGTAAACATGAAACGTAATGTCAGAAGAAAATATCAAAAAAAGCGGAATTAATCTGTTTTCTGAAAACTTGAATAGGAATGATCTCACCACTTATTTATGTTACAATTTACAAAAGCAAATATTATGAGAAAGCGTTTATTTGTCTTCGTAAATGGTCTCTTAACCTTTTCGAAATGGCAATACACTTATCATTAGTTTTGAATGTTTTTGAAAATGGCAATTTTTAGTTTTTTGACCTTTTGAAAGTGTTATTTACTAGTTTTGACCGTTTTGAAAATATGTTATTTACTAGTTTTGACCGTTTTGAAAAGTGTTATTTACTAGTTTTGACCGTTTTGAAAAAATGTTATTTACTAGTTTTGACCATTTTGAAAAAGTTAATCTAAACAATTAAACACTTTTGTAAACCATTCTTTCCATGGTTCCCCAGTTTCGAATAGGTTAACCATGGTTTTGAGAAAATTTGACACTTTTCTGTAATATCCTACACAAACGGTGCGTTGGTGGACCGAATTCGGAAAGATCCTCTGTATATTATTTGATTGCCCTTTAAATCTATGGACAAGCAGAGTACAGTTGAAGTCTGTTGAGGAATGATTGAATGAGCTTATAGGCGTGTTCGCTCTGTATGTATGTACAATATACCTTACGATTTTTAGCTAGTAACCTTAATACTATTAGAGCTCTACTCGAAATTCTGGCAGCAGAAAGGAGTCAAGAGATTATTTGGCAAGGTTTAGTAGTTATAGGGAGATGCCATTGAACTCTTATACACGGAGATGATATAAAAATGTGAACGTTATGGTTAACTAAAAAAGAATATAGGTAATTACAGAGGGCAGGTATGCACAACAGAGATAGGCTGGGCTATTATAAGTAGAAATACGACTACTACATTTTCCTATAGTGGACTGACCCCTTATATGTATATATGTTCATAGCTATAGCTATGTGTAGTGTCTCAAGGAATAATAATGCGTCTTGTCTTGTGGCTGTGACCGTACCTCCTACACCTCACGGGTGAAATCAACGTGCTAAAGACAGACACAGGATTGTCCCAAATAGATTTTCGGATATGACCAACTCAACTGATCAACTGAATGACCTAGCCATGGACGGACAGACACCCCGGCTCGACTCTGGCTGGGCTCAAGTCTCACCAGCCGTTGACGTTGACATACGTGGAGTGAACTTACGAGATTTGACGTGTCTAAGTTTAAAGTATATAGGCATATGGACTATACCGACAACAACGTGTTCTGATTATGCTTTCCATTTTCTTTATTTCCAACTACGCTCGTCCTGTCTCGATTGAAACTTGCTGTATCAGACCAGCTAACGATAAAAAATAATAGTAAAAAGTGAATGTAGAATAAGAGATATCAAGAAGTCACTCGAGTATTCGTGAGGGGCTTTCGATGTACTATAGTGAGTACATACATATATGTATCGATACCCCAATGATGAGTGCAGTGCTTGAGCTGATAGCTCTGCGAGAAAACTCATAGAGGCAGCCAAGTTAGCTACGTTAACCTTAAAAACCATTATGAGTGTCAGAAGATACATGAGATGTCTACAGAATAGTAGTTAGAGCCCATAGTGTTAAAGCTATAAAAAAAATCATCCTGCACACACACACACACACCGTCCACACTCACTCGACAGTGTACATTTGTAGACACATGCAGAAAATCCGTGGCCAGTCAGTTGGATAAATAGAAAGAACAAAATCCCCTCACGTTACAGCATCTTAACAATATCTTACATACAATGCAAGTCATCGGTGTAATAAGTGATGCATTTCTACAAATCGCCAATAACGACGAAGGGAAAATTTGTATGCACGTACTGTTAATGAGATGCGATTACAAGTCTCTAGACTGTAAACACTTTTTATGAATCCTTCTAAAAAAAAACTAAATGGGCAAGTAAGTACCTACATACATACGCACATACATCGAGCTACGATACAAATGTACCTATATATCCATCGCTCCACTATAATCCTAGCCAAAATCTTTACGATCATAGAACAATAAAAACAATACATCAAATCTTTTAAATCAAAAACTTTTTGTTCTACTTGAACTTTCGTAACAGAACTGAGGTAGGTAGTTCATTTTCTCGAATGACGACAAAAGAAATTTGATCACTAAAATTAGATTAAATCAATGCAATCAGCTCAGCTCGGTCGTAGTCGTTCACTCGCAAATCTCTTTTATGTAAATTGACGGCTATGAAAAAATCCAATTCCAATCCAATCCACTTCCCAATCCCAATAGCAAATCAATAAGGGCGAGTCGAATGAGCTGGAATTACTATCATTACTCTTATACACACTCTATAACTCTCATAAGACAGCCAGCTACATCATACGGACATTGTCTCTCTGACATCTGAAGAGTATCAATAATTTTTAAAATGTCAGAGAAGAAATAAATTTCTTGGGAATTAATTTTTTATACGTAGTACTTGCCACAATATTTCCAAGTTCACATCATGTACAATCAAAGCTGAACTGACACACACACACATGTTCTACAGATATAATATAATATACAGGATTGTCAAATGTGGGCTGTACTGTATCTCTGAAAAAAAAAACAGGAGTTGTTGCTACTGAAGCTGGTTGAGTGATAGGCATATCAGTGATAATAATTGAGAAAGAAAACATAACAGAAAACATTGATTAGGGGAGCACAGGAGAAGTCTAACTTGAAAAGAAATGAATTATTAAAGGAGAACAAAAAGACGAAATCAATCTATAAAATAATAAAATTCCAAGTCAAACATGAGAGCAAGTGAGAGTTTAGAAGTTTTAGAGTAAAGGCGAACCTGTTTAGCTGCATGTTCTTCATCCCGTCCGTCGCCAACGACGACGTAGGTACACTTACGACCAAATCGAGACACGATCCTCTCGAAGCAACTCTCCTTTCCTATATAAGTTCACAAAAACAATTTACTCATAAAAATATCGCTCATCAAATTATACATATCTTCAAAATATCTTTTTATGTAATTAATTGACAATAGTTTTCATTAGTTCCAAATGAGTTACCGTCTTGATTCATTATTCATAATTTGATATCATCAAGAGCCTGTTTTACAATACTGGATTTTCAATTATTCGCGTAGTACTTACATACACTATTTACTTACAACTTGCCGAGTTCATTGCATTGACCAACGAAACCACGAAAACAAACTCATAATCATAAATGTGTATCTCTCATAAGAAAAATTATCCCACACAGACAGACTGCAGTCAGTTCAACAGCACGTAGATGTTAGTACCACAATGTACTTGTTCCACTAATCGACGGAACTTTCCAGTGCACACTGATCGGAATTTAGCAGAACAAAAATAAATTAATGTAAAACAATGAGCCTCATTGATTTCACTAGGAACATTAGCATGCTTTCAATACAAAAAAAATGTCTCTTGATATTATCATCATCGTGTAGCTTTCTGACAGAGACACTGTTGAAACTAACTAACTAGTAAGTTTGTTAGTGTGCGTTCGAGAGGAGCTATTAATATGCATATACACACCAGAAGTAAAATTATTTATAGGGACTTCCACAATGGGACAATCATGACTGATATTGATGCTCTGTCTTCGCTCTTCGCACAATCTCTTATGAGAATCTTCCAAATAATAAATCTATAAATGCATCTTTAATGCAGGAGGCACACCTAAAGCCATTTGGTTTGATTTCGAGTCTGGTTTAATATAAGCACTTGCTTTGACTCTTAACATCTTCAATAAAACTATTTGCTCTCAAACGAGCTTAGAGAAACTCAGTTGCAGTCGATGATACATGTATGACATGCGTCATTCTTGTTTCTTATCTCAGATTTTTTGGAATACTGTTTCATAAAATGAGCTTATGGTATCAGTCAAAACTACTTTCTTCGTCTATATCAGTCCCAACTTCCAACGCTGTGCTAAAATTATAACATGAATAATGCACTATGCAAACTAATAAATATTTTTGAGTTATTTGTTGTTGTGGCCAGAAAATCGTCATCGTCGGCATGCAAAGGATCGTCTGACATTCCTTTTAATAGCTCCAAATGCATTTAGAATGAGAATCTCAATCACATTTAAGGGAATCCATTAGTTATTTTGTTGTTTGAGTAACCTATACACCTGCTTGTTATTTGTTGACTTATTCTTCAGCTTTGTAGGTATGCTTTTACTCTTAACGACAATGATTTGTCAACAGCAATGAGAGGTAAAAATTGACACTCTTTCTTGCATCATTGAATAAATACGAGAGGGACATTGTACCTACCTATGCTTGGCCTTCTTACTCTTCTATTTATGCACTTCACCCAAGCTACAAACAACTTTGACGCCAACATTGGGTCTCGTCCATGAATTATTGTTAGAAAAATTATTATTTGACTATAAATGCATTCATAGTACATACAGGTTCGGAGCCTTATACAGCAGACATTGCCACAGCTGCTTGTAGGTAAATATTAGGAGGGATGAATTAAGCGTCTACTTCACCATGAAGTGACATAAGTATAGTTAATGCTATTTTAATTTGACGGTTAGGGTTTGATTTGGCTTTATTACGATTGCACTTTTTGCAAAATCATTTTTTCTCATTGTTTAGCTCCATTTTTGTTTATTTTTTAGAGGTAGGGACGTACTACTACTACCAACGTCAACGGATTAATAAAATTAATCACAGCCCGTGCCTGAATATGAAGTTCGATTTAGAACCCCAAGGGTTTAATTTGAAGCTGTGTATGGCACACCACACTGCACTGCTACAGTGCAGTGCTGCTCATTTTTTTTTACCTAAAAACCAAACCAACAGAAAGTTTAATGACTCAAGTGGTAGACAGATGATTGATTCGTTGGTTGTTGTAGGCATGCTGAAGAAGGGTATACATAGGTAATTATTTTCTAGTGTTTATTTTGGAAGTGTTAAATTAGAAAAAACATTGATCAGACACACATACGCACACAAAAAACAGTGTCATCACCGAAAGTTAATTCTGTGCACACACGTAAGGATTTTACAACTGAATCAGAATTAAAAAGTCAATCGATTCGGTGGTCATCAGCACGACTACTGCAACAGAGTATAGAGTGTGTGCAGTTAGTTAGCTTTCCAATCTTCGATGTGTATAACTTTCGCCAAGGAATGTTTTGTCGGAAGCGAAACTAATGCAGAGAAAATGACAACTAATTTGGGTTTTAAAAAATCCAGCTCATTTTCTCTATATGATACAAATTTTATAACACTCTCGTATGTATATCTTGCGAGCATCTTGCCTTCAGTCAAAAAATCAAGACTCTCATTGTTTACAGCGGTTTGGTTTTAAGTCGAGGGCTTGCAATAAAAAAAAAATCATGAAACTAACTACTAACGGTCATATATTTTTTGAGTTGGAGTTCTACAACTGGTACCAGCTAGTTGTTTGAGTAAATCTCATTCCACGTTGCAAAAATTACTACATGAGCAAACTGTATCGAGAAAAAAATAGTACTCGTAATCGTAATCCTCATTGTGACGCAGTTCTTGGTTATACTCATCAATACACATCCTTAGGGTCTATACATTTAGCTTATCAAAAATGTATTACACCTGCCGTAGAGGACAGTGCATCGAAAGTACATTACACCGGCTTTTTTTGCAACATCTATCAGTACATTATGCGTTTGTATGTGTGTGTGTGTGAGCAACTTATCTCAAATCTCACTTTAATTTCTTTAGAATTCAAAGGAATTATCGAATTATGTATTAAGGGAATGGAAGGAACGTGCTGTAACATTTTGCGTAGGTAATGACAATAAAGTGCCATTTATTTTGCTTTTGTACTAGTTAAAGTGTTAGAAC
>JAQFZC010002004.1:0-25491 GCA_034695205.1 Dicyrtoma fusca | reverse complement strand
GGATCAAAATTTTCAATTACTATTATTATTATATCACATTTATATGTAATTTGGATTTGTGGGATAAACCCCACCGAATGTATGGACCAGCTGGTCAAATCGCTCGTAAAATGAATAAAATTATTATTATTATTATTATTAATTCCCACACAAACGATTGCGCTAAACATAATAAGAAGAAACATAATAATCAAATTCGAATGATGCATTTTTTTGGATCCCACCTGGGGTACACCGGCATTATTGATTTTTACTCAGTCATTTTTTATTGAGTTGTAAACAGGCGTTTTGACGAGCACTTAATCTGACAAAGGAATACATAAATCACGTTTTGTGATGATGTAGCTTTTGCCTAAATCGTGATGGAAAGCATTTTTTCTTACCACACTTGAGATGATTTTTGGAATGCTTCCGTATAATAAATTTTACAGTTTCTTTAGCAGTAAGTACTTCGTAGTTGCTATCACTTAGTGCTCTTTATTTTACGAAAAATTAACTAATATGGCATCAGCTATTCTGTTGCTGTGATTTTGTGCGACTGAGCAAATTGAATAATAATAATAAAAAACAGTTAGCCAACTAACTAATTATATACGTACGACTGCCGGATCAATGGGAAGACTTAAAAGACCTTAAAAGCATTTTATATCTTAGGGTCAACTCTCAGTGCTTAAAACATGTTGTTCAAAACACGGTTATGAGCAGATTTTTGGACTCAAACTCCGTTTTGTGCAGTAATTGAGCGTACTTTCGCCCCCCCCCATATATATGGATATATTTAACTTTGCATTTAAGAGGAACTGGATAAACTTAACGTTGTGTTTAAGAGTAACTGGATATGCGTCACTCTCCTTTGACTGCTTTGATGCCATTTGTATCTCATACAACATTAAATTTAAACATGATGGGATTCCTAGCTTGAGAATTTTGACTCTTGGTTGCTAAACATACTTATAAGGTTTAACCGTCCGCAGGACAGGCAAAAAACGTTGTATATACAGGGACCATTGGTGATTACATTTTAGTGTCTCAGAAATCCTATCACTAATTATCTCCGTCCGTAGGACGGGCCTCTTACTTGTTCGAAATAAATACTTGTTTGCTAATAAAGTTAGAATACGGTCAGTGTTTGAAAGCTTTAGAAGACGATTACTGCAATAATTTAAAACAGAAAAGTATAATAAAAACATTTGTTTGGTAAAAGTTGGAGGTAAAAATGTTCCGAGTCACTTAAAAACGAGACGCGACGTCAGATAATGTACCACGAGGAGTCAGAATCTGTTTTCAAAAAATGTCGCAAATTTAAAGTGAATCGCGGAGGAACGAGACAGCTGGGAGGTTGTGGAGGAGGATCCTCATGAGGACGTTAGGAACGAGTAAGAGGAGAGTAGGGAGGAGAAAAGGCGGATGGCAATAGCGGATAAGATGTAGAAGTCCAGCATCGTGTGTTTCTTTGCTCATTTGTGCACGTGGTCCCCCCTTTGGTTGGGGTATATTATTAATAATATTAGTTTCTATTGGCTATTGTGCTGAATGGTAGAAATAATGAAGGGGTTTGAATTATAAAATTAAGTCCTCGTCACTTGGTTAATAACTCTTAATTACGAAGCTTATCCTAACCTTTACTCTCTGAATAAATATTATTATTGTATCGTAGCAGGTACTACGTACTACCTACTACCCCAAGTCTACTCTACCATTACAATATCTACGTACATATACTGAAAGCTTCTGAAAAGATAAAATTAGAAGTCGAATGAAAATAATTGCAATGAGGGAATAAAATAAAGAAAGCATGATATACTATATTTATAAAAGTCTTTACAGTTTCAAGGGTTAAAACAATCGTAAATCGTGACTAATAGAGCAAAAGCACACTCGTCAAATAATTAAAATTGAATTTAATTTTTATTAAAAATCATCATCTTTTGTCACCCTCACTCTTATGAGCTGGATAAAAACTGCAATTCTCTTCAATTTCTTATGGTAAAGTCCTCCAAAATATTACTGGGACGCACTGAGGAACTGGGCAACATTGATGCGGGGGCGGCTGTGGACCTCGTGGACATCCTGGAGGCGGCTGAACAACACATTTTCTTCCACTAACGCATTTGACCGTATGGCAATTTCTTTTAGGGCATTCTAACAACACGATGAAAATAAAATCCCAATTCATTAATTTAATACACAGTCCTTGGTTATTTTTACTGGACTATCGCCTTCGTTAATGCAGCAATTAATTAGTTCACAATTACCACAGTGAGAAGGTTGTGGGCAGGACCCTTGGATGCATGGATCGGGTTGGCTGACACATATTTGTGGATATGGGCAGGACGTCGGAGTGCAACCATTCTCTAAATTAAAAATTGAATTAAATGCAGATAGGTGGTGGTGGTGCAATAAGCTAAATATTAATATGACTTACTAGTGCCAATTGGATCTTCCTGCAGCTGTTGCCCAGACACTCCAAGAAATAACATTGCAGCTGTGATCCCAATTAAACTTGTGATACTCGTAAAAGATTGAAACTTCTTCATTGTCAAATTGTGCAATACTTTGTGAAATGTGCACAGTAACTTATCAGTAGTTTAACGTCAAAGTCCTTCTGTCGCACTGAGTAATAATACTGAACCGTGGCTCCTTTTAACTACCGCAGCCAGGAATAAACGCCTATTTATTTATGCAGGGCGTATAACGTGTGTCGAAGTTTGGAATAATAATGTTATATATTACTTGCATTGTATTGAGAATAGTCTATTTAGTTTAGTGTTTAATAAAACATTAATAATGTGACTAACTATGCAAACCAAATTTTGTTTTCTAAATTAATAAATTCTTTCTGCTCGTTGCATCCAAAGCATGCTCGTTGCGTAGTGACTAATGTAACATATAATATACTAAAGTAACGATTTTATAAATGCTACAATTTTAGTTTTGATCGCCACAAGCATCTTCGCACTGATGCTGGCTGTCAAACCGGTTGCCACTCCCACCACAACTAGTGTAGGCAAATTGCACACATTGCTCAATACTTGGGTTGAAGGTCCATTTTAACAACGGTCGTACGTTGGTCTTGTCGCATCTGCCATGATCTGGTGGATACAGTCAGCTGTTCAAATTAAAGTCAATATTATTATCAGCAGCACGTTGACTGACAAAATAAAGACCCCGATAAACTATAGTATGGTTACTTTATCGTCATTAAACCCTGATTAAATTAATTAAATTTCGGGTCCTTTTTTATATGTTATGGATACGCCTCATTTTGCATCATAACAGACTTCCCTATGCATCACTGTGCTTGTAAGGAATATTGGATAAGCGCTATTCATGACAGGCAGCAATAATTATTCTGAGCAATAATTAGAATAATATTATGTGCTCATTCTTTTTAGTTTGACAGTGGACTTCGGCATTGGGAAGCGAAGGCAAACCAAAACTGTCTTTAAAAATGTGATCTTCTGTAAACCGTGCTGTAGGTACCTAGATATAGAATAAATTGATCCTTTTAAAGTATGGACGATATAAGGTAGCACTTTCTAGAATAGCGAAGAACACAGTACAAAACGTCGCTTTTAAATATTAATTCACACATCGTTAATGTAGCAGTTCGAACCATTTTGTAAATATTTGACAGTGAATAGCTGTACATTCTAGTAATACCTATGTAGCATGTTGCTAATAAATTAGAACCTACCATTGTATCCTTACTAAAAAATCCTAAAATTCTGAATTCGAATTCGCATTTCAATCGACAAAGAAAAATTACTCACAAGCCAATGCATTTTCTTGTTTGTTCCCAGAATGTTTGGATCCTAAAGGTTCAACTATAGTACTTGTCATTCGTCTTTCGTTTATTGATTCGTCTATGAGTGACGATCGGTGACTTACGCAGCAGCAAATGGGATTCAATTCCTCCTTCCTCTAAAATCATGTAAATCATCCCGAAAAGCCCCGACTTCCGATTTCTCTCCATATGTTTTCTATCCCTTTATTTGTTTAGTCTTTCAGCTATTTTTAGCTTCTGTAAACACTTGGTTCTGTGAATGAGGAAATGAAGCTAAGTGTCATTGCTGTGGCAGGAATGGAGTGAGGCTCTGAGACTGGCACTTAAGCACAAGTCTGTTGAGATAGTCAGGACTGTCAGCAGCCCAGCCGAGCTCTACTGAAAAATAAATGGAAAACAGTCCATGAGCACAAGTCCAACTTTTAAAAAACGCTCTTTTTTACAAATCAACATTTTTAAAAAGTGTTTTAAAAATTGTTAATACAGAAATTACCTTTTTTAAAAGTGCTGTTTTTAAAAATGAACAATTTTAAAGAGTGCTTTTAAATAGAAAACCATTTCAGAAATACATTTTTTATCTAGAATAAATTACAGTTTTTTAAATACGTTAAGTTTTAAAATTTAACATTTTTAAACAGTACCTATAGACTGTAGACGTTCAGTAATTTTTTCAAAATGGTTTTAAAGAGGCGACCGTTTTTTCAAATGGTCGTGTGTTTTCCCCAATAGGTGTTTTGACAAGAACAACATTTCTAAAAACGTTATAATTTTATAAATTAATGTTAAACATTTTAAAAAGTGCTTGCAAAGAGAAAAACATTTCGACTGTTACTAATGATAAGTGAACTTTCAAATATATACGCTGACTAGTAGAAGAAAAGGAAGATTAATCATTTTTAGTGATAGTGGAAGCAAGGTGGACTGAAAGCAGAATACAAAATATCTGTAAGGATGGGTGGCTCCAGCAGTTGTCTCTCTCCTAACAAAAGCCCAGCTGAGCTGAGCAGAGAAGTCAGAAATGAAGCCCTGACAGTGCAAGAATCTGTCCTGCTCTCCGACTATGTAAATGCAATCAACTACGAATCTTTAATTTAATTGTAATTTATAATTTGCAACAAAATATTAATTTTAATTCGCAATCTACTATAATTGTTCATAATTTTATGATGTTCAGCTCCTTCCTATCATTTTAAAAAACTTGACGAGTCTCAAGGATTTAAAACACTGCCGTCTAGTTCATCCCATGTGGTATGTAGCAGCCACGAAGATAATTTTGAATCCTCGTCTCAACATACATGAGCTGGTGGAGGGCATTGTGTTCCAATGTGACTTGAGGGAAAACTGGATCCGGAGAATGTGGAAAGAGACGCCCAGTTACGCATCAATCAAGTATCAGATCCTCAGAGTTGACGAACTCTCCACACTCATTAGCAACTCCGCACGCTTCCCATGCGGACATTTCAAACTCTCCTTTGACACCCTGGACAGCAAGATGGTCCGGGATTTCATTAGACAGCAGGGTCATCTCATCAACCACCTGACCCTCCCAATTGACGTCCTCCAGCAATTCCCCAGTCGACACAAGGCCGGCGTCCTGGCAGAGCTGTCCAAAATACTCCCTCAACTCACCATCTTCACCATCAATTGCTTCCGTGTGAAGCCCAAGATTCCCTCCGAAAAAGCCCTGCACTCAACGGGCATTCGGTGGAACTCCCTGAAGGTGCTGAATGTGTTCTTGGACTGCAAGGAATGGAGTCTGCATCTCCCACTTCCCTTGATCAGATGGATTCTCGCCACTGCCCCCAATCTCACCACAATACACCAGCCCGAGCTGCACGTATTTGAGAAGGCATTTCAAGACTACATTCAACTTAATGCCTTCCATCTTTTTAAAACCATGAACTTCTCATTCGGCCTCCGTCATTTCCCCCAGGACATTTGGAGCGAGGGACTACCAGTGGAGGACTACCAAGTCTTTGCTGACAAGTAAGCATTATCAGCTCATGCATCCAGAATCCAAACTTTTGGTGGGCTAGTAGACAGCGTGGCCTTACTATCCACGGTGACCGTAAACTTTGTGACACTTTTTGGTTTTATACAAACTTCAAAGGCATTTCTATTCCTGTATTATTGTATGAAAATGTCTTCTTGCCTGTGACATAAAATAACTCGCCTCCTGTTCTTCTAAATGACGCGCACCAATATATTGTCACATTTTTTCGAAATGGACACGGAGGAAGCGTTCCCAAATCTCTTTTGGCCCGCTTCCATTGGTTCGTTCGCCTCATACTCCATGCTGTATGGATCATTTAAAATTTGGGAACGCCTCCTCCGTGTCCATTTCGAAAAAATTTGACAATACGAAAATCACAAGCGACAAAACCTGCATTTCAAAAGCCAAATTCCATCTAACTAACAAGGAAAAATTCTACAATGATAAAAAGGTTTTCCGCGAAACTTATCCAAACATAACTAAACCATTTCTAAGGATCTAGTGTTATATGTATGTACATTGATAAGTTGTTCTACACAGCTGTGTACAATGTGTAAAATATAGTTTGGTAATGTGTGGGGGAAGCCTTTATGATTTTTAGGTGCGCTCTGTATGTTTTAGCATTATGTTAGTAACACCTGAAAAATTTACAACGCTTCGTTGAAAAGATTGCGTGTTAAATTGCATAACAAACTTCAGTTTTCCAATTTCGAGGAAAATTTTGAAAATTCCACCGGGTATAGACGATGCGCGCCTTTTGCAAGTTTGAACTTTGAGCTCACCAGGTCAAAGTGAGGTCACAAGTACTTATTTTTAATTGATAAGATTTACCATTAAATTAAAAATACTATTTTATTGGATTACATTAGAACGAACAGCAGATCACGAGATACTTGAGGTCAAAGGTACGCTGTCGCTGTTATTTACACACAGTATGAAAGATAGGAATTGCATGAAATTTTATCAAAAACATACAAGAAGCTACAGATTACTTTAACCCTTTCGAAACTGTAATATTATTAGTTTTGAATGTGTTTGAAAATTGTAATTTATAGTTTTGACCGTTTTGAAAAAGTGTTATTTACTAGTTTTGACCGTTTTGAAAAGGCGTTACTTACTAGATTTGACCATTTTGAAAAAGTGTCATTTACTAGTTTTGAGTTTTTTGAAAGTGTTATTTACTAGATTTGACCGTTTTGAAAAAGTGTTATTTACTAGTTTTGACCATTTTGAAAATGTGGTATTTACTAGATTTGACCATTTTGAAAAAGTTAATTTATAGAATTAAACACTTTTATAAAGCAGTCTTTCCATGGTTCAACAGTTCCTAATAGGTTAAGGACAATCTTGTCTACGAATGCATATATATACACTGAAGGTTGGATTCTGGATGAATCAGCTGAAAACGCTTTCTGGTGAGAGTTGCGGGGAATTAGAGAGCATTGAGACCCTTGAGCTGGGTTTCTTCGAAAGATCTTCGGAGGACAGCAAAGAAATAATTTCAAAAATCCTCAACAAGTGCCTCCACCGAAGCGCAGCGACCCTCAAAAGCATCACATATTGTGAGCCGCTGAGTTTGTTGGAAGGCCTGGAGTTCCCGCGTCTTCCAAATTTAAAATTCTGGCAATTCGTTTTCTACGACCACAACCAAAATTTAGGGCTCCTGCCGGAGCCATGGAGTGCAGGGCGAGATCTGGGGTATGTCTTTCCTAACTTGGTAACCATGGAGATACTGTACTGGTCTGATTTTCGGTACGGTTCGTATATTCAACGCCTGTGCGGGCCACGTCCCCCTTTCCTGGACTATGTCAATTCCTTTCCCAGCGTCAAAGTTCTCCGCCTAAGACCCAAGTCTGGATGCGCCTGCATTTTGGCAACGTGGCTCCAGAATTTAAACGAAATCTTCCCAAACGTATCCGTCTTCTCAGTGGAGTCACTGAGTGTCGTGGAATTCCAAAAGGCGTGGCAAACGTACGGAATGGGTATTGGACGGTGGCCTTTGCTGAGACAAGTAGAAATCTTAATTTACTTGGATAATGGCGAAAGTTTGAATTTTGAGTTCATTCTTGGAGCATTTTATGGAGCGGAAGGAAAGCGTCGTTTAAAAGGTTCCCTTGTAATTCCTTCACCTTTGGTGTCCTAAGCATACATTGTTATTTAGTCCATTGCTTTGTTTATTAGATTTGAGAAAATTGGAGCTGAGATTAGAATTTCACTCACTTTTTGCAATTGCATCTGGACCTGAGAGAGCTTCCCAGTTTGGGGAATCATTTCCAATGGCAAAGTGGGAGCTGGATTTGGATTTGAGGGTCCTTGTGGATCGGGAAGGTAAGAAGCACGTAATTTGATATTCACTGAATCAATGGAAATGAATATGGGTCCTCGAAATGCAGTTAATATTGAAATTTCAGAAATCAGAGAGCATTTGCGTCAACTCCTGCCGCCCTATGTGGACGTCTCTTGCTAATGATGATCCCGTCGGTAAAACTGCTATTGCTGGGACTGACGTCAAATGCTTATTAAGATTACTTCGAACTTGCGTCGCAATGCTTCTTCACTCACAATTTGAATCTTGTACCACAAGTTTATGTAATCGAACGAACAAGAATCGTAACAATGCCGTAGTGCATATACAAGTAGGTTATTTATTACTTAGCTTATTTAATCAAATTGCAGCTTACGATGCAAAGTGATTTATTCCCCGTTCTGGCAAAAGGCAAACAAGGTGTATCCTGGATCTACTAAAAGCCGAGTGTTGCACAACATTTACTGTTAGTTTTATTTGGATGTCCGTATACATACATTTATGCCATTTTGTGTCTCCAAATATCTTCAGGGGAAATGCAAAGTGACCAAAAACCATTTTATTAATAACTGATTAGCAAAGAGAAGTAATTTTGAAGGTTGCTTTACTGTCCTTGTAATGAAGTTAATTACAACAACATAAGACATAAGTCGTTTTCTTACCTAAATTAACGCTATCCTGACATGAATCCAGAGCTTAGTAGAGCGTCAAAGTATTCTATTAGGTACATTGTAATTTATTACAACTAAAAGAATTTTTTGGCTTTAATTAAATAAATTGGACGACGCCTCCCATCTCAATAAAATAAGTTTTACACGCTCATTAGCTCCTTCTGGCAGACGCGCCCCACCCACTTCTATGAGCAAATGAATGAAAGAGAATTTGTCCATTTTCGGAGTGACGCTGCTGGACCAGCGCAGCCCTTGAAAAGTTTACCAAAACTGGACCGAAGAAGAAGAGGCAGAGCTTCAAGAGGAACGAACGGCTTATCCAACAGTTGTGTTCACAAAAGGCGATAAAATAATTGCTTCAAAGTCACAAGCAGCAGTCAAGACAACACAGCAAAAGAGTAGTTCTCAAAGTCAAACTTCTCAGATTAGCTTCCATAAAGAGACCATTACTTATGAAGACGATTAGTTGCATACAAAAGTGTAAATTATATATTATTAGCTGTATTGTAAAAGGAAATTGTATTCTTTCTGTTACATTAAATATTTGCACCGAAAGCTTTAAGATGAGGCTGAATCTTGTATATACACTTTAACAAATTAAATCTTGATGCTCTTTTTCACTATTGCTGCAACCACTCATTGTTAATTTGATCGTGTTGTTTATTTAGTTAGGCAAGATAGCTTTTTTTGTACAATATAGTTAAACTAAAAATTGCGCAAACAATGAAGAAAGACGGCTTTTGCTTGCATTGCTAATGGTTCAAGTAATGGATTGCCCTTGAAAATTGAAAAGCACAATATTCCCGTCTTTCAGGCTTTTACCACCTATTCTGACAAATCAAATCTTTTAGAGAATAAAACTTGAGAAAAGTATTTGATATTTGAAATTAAAAATGGATTTATTTTGTAAATACTTACTGAATTTTAAATACCTGGGTGTTTTCCCCTTTTCTGCCTCAATAATTGTCACGCCAAATAATATTGAAACCATTAACGTGGTTGTTGGAAGCAGTAGCAGCAGCAGCCTAATTCCAAAGAACAAAGGAATGACTTGGGACTCAAATGTGCTTCAAACAAAAATCAAAAATCCAATCCAACTGTCGAAATTAAAATCCGGTTTTTACTTGTGGCTCTACAAAATCAATTACTTTGCTTGCTATTTCTACACGGCCTTTCAAGTGTACCGCCTCATGGAGTCCATCCTAATTCTCAAACATCCAGCGGTATATATTTTTCGTCAAATCGGATGGGTCACCGGTGCATTGTTTTCCCTCCTCATAATGACATCGCTTTGGGGGACCAAAGGTGAGAGATTGTGTCAGCTGATCAATGCATGGAAGAATAGTGAAGCAGAAATACTGGGAAGACCCGAGTCTACAACTCAATTAAAACGGCTAAAAATGTCATTTTTGAAAACTTTCTTCTATTACACTTTCATGGCAATTTTTTCGACGGTGATGAGGGGACATTCCACTTGGGTCAACCCAACATTTCAAGCCTTCATTTACACGGTGTTGGTCCCGGAGAACTCCCCACGAAATTATTTTTGGCAGAGTGTCACAACCGTGCAAGTAGTCTACGCTGTTCTGATACTTGTGGGGTGTCAAATCATGTTCTTCGAAGTTTGGATCATTCATTTTGCCAAGAGCGTCTCCACTTGCTTAAAACTTGTGTCCGTTACGAAGGACAGTGAGTCAGGTCGTTGCAAAATGGTTGGGCAACCTCGCTTTGAAGATTCGGTGAAGAAATTTAAGAAGTTGAAGCACATTGTTGAGAAATTCAATTCACTGATTTCCACGGCACTCTTCTGCCATCACGCTATTCTCATTCTGTCGATTTGCATCTGGTGCTACGCCACACTAAAAAGAGTCAATGGACTTTCACTTCTGTTGAACATCACTTTCTTGTGGAGTGCAATTTGCTGTATTTGTCAGATGTGTTTGATTGAAATGGCCTTTGGAGATGTTTACGTGGCTTCGGGGCGTTTTGTGGAATCGTGGAGAGAGGCGACAGGGGAGCCAATGCATGACTGCTCATCCTTCGGGGTTTCTATTGGCGGGTATTATACCGTGGATAGTTCCAGCATTCTTACCATTGGATCTATCGTCACCACTTACCTCATATTTCTGATGCAATTTTAAAATCACATTAATAAACTCATAACTCACTCAGTTTTAAAGAAACTGATTTGATCCAGTTGCACTGGTTTAGTTAGGGTGTCACCGCTCAAGCTTTATAAATGCACTCGTTTCATTTATGTACGTAGAATATTAAAAGATAAGTCAACAATAAATCCATGATTACTGTGTATATATAACTTCGAGATATCCAACATCCCCAACAACTGATATAGCTATACTGAAAGATTCTCTGAAAGGGGCAAATTACAAGTCGAATGAAAATAATTGCAATAAGAGACTAAAATAATGAAAGCATTTAAATGCTATTTTTATGAAAGTACAGTCAATCATACGATTTAAGTCAAACAATCTATTTCTAACCTCAAATAAGACTCGTCTTAAGCTCCGCTTTACAGTTTCAAGGGCTAAAAAAATGATAAATAATGACTAACAGAACAAAACAAAAAACAACTTTTATCAAATAATTAAAATTGGATTTAATTTTTATTAAAGTCGTCAATTGTTTGTCACCCTCACTCTTATGAGCTGGATACAAATTGCAATAAATATATTATTATTTTTGCATTAAATTATGCTTGTTTTTTGCTTATGGTGAGGTCCGCCAATGTACATATGGCACGCACTGCGTAACTGGGCAACATTGAGGCGTGGGCGGCTGTGGCCATTGTGGACATCCTGGAGGCGTATAAACAACACATTTTTTTCCACTAGGACAGCGGACCGTATCGCAACTTGCTATAGGGCATTCTAGCAACACGATGAAAACAAAATGCCAATTCAATAATTTAGTACACAGCCCTTGGTTATTTCTACTGGACTATTGGACTATCGTCTTACTATTGAGTTAATACAGCAATTAACTAATTCACACTTACCACAGTGAGAAGTCGGTGGGCAGGAGTCACCAGTGCATGTAATGATTAGAGTGAGAATGTCGCTGACGCAGATTTGTGGAGATGGGCAGGACGCCGGAGTGCAATCCTTCTCTAAATTAAAAATGGAATAAATTACTATGCAGATAGGCTGCGCAAAAAATTTAAATATTAATATTTACTAGTACCGATCAGATCTTCCTTTTGGTGTTGCCCAGACACTCCCAGAAATAGCATTGCAGCTGTGATCCCAACTATACTTGTGAAAATCGTAAAAGATTGAAATTGCTTCATTTTCAATTTGTGCAATGCTTCGTCAAAGATACAAAGGTATCAGTATTTTAACGTTCAAGGTCTTTTGTCTTACTGAGTAGTAAGGCTGAAACGTGGCTCCTTTTAAGCACCGCAGCCAGACATAAACGTCTATTTATGCAGTGTATACCAGTAGTGTAAATTGTTTGTTGAATGGAAATAAACAAAATTCGTTTTCTATTTGTAACGTGGGCCTACAGTGCAATGAGTATTGGTTCAGTCAGTTTTTAACATGCGCTTGGACAAGACAAAAATATCACTATCTGACTTTCTAGGAATAATGTTTTTTAATCACTTGCATTGTATTGAGAAAAATCTATTTAGGTAGTTTCGTATTTAATAAAACATTAATAATGTGACTAACTATGCAAACGAAAATATTTTATCTAAATTAATAAATTCTTTCTGCTCGTTGCATCCAAAGCATGCTCGTTGCATAGTGACTAATGTAACATATAATATACTAAAGTAACGATTTTATACATGCTACAATTTTAGTTTTGATCCCCACAAGCTTCTTCGCACTGATGCTGGCTGTCAAATCGGTTGCCACTCCCACCGCAACCAGTGTAGGCAAATAGCTCACACTGCTCAGTGCTTGGGTTGAAGGTCCATTTTAACAACGGTCGAATGTTGGTCTTGTCGCATCTGCCATGATCCGGTGGATACATCTGACACACGTCCGCTGTTCAAATTGAAGTCAATATTATTATCATCAGCACATTGACTCATAAAATAAAGACCCCGATGAACAATAGTACGGCTACTTTATCGTAATTAATTGTTAGCTCTTAAGATACTATATAATTATATACACCTACCTTGAGATTTTTCGCGCTCTAAAATCGCTTCATCTTGCTTAATTTTCATGCATCCGCAAGTAGCTAGACATTCCTCTTCCGTCCAAAATCTGTTTTTGTTTCCTTTGCAACCACCGTACGAAAAACGACGGCATTCGTGAGTACTCGAGTCATAGTACCACATCCTAAACCGCTTTCGTTTCAAACATGGGCCACCTTCGGAGGGTAAACCACAGGTTTGCGGACACTCAAGAGCCGGACCGCCTTCAATTTCTGAAGCATCAAACCCCGCCACTGCCCATGGTAACTCCCACAGGGCAAGCAAAACCAGGGCAGCCAAAGAAAGTTTCATCACCAAGGATGCTAAAAGATTGTGATTTTCCGAAAATATTACTTTACTTTAGCTAAATGTCTAACTTTTAACTTTTGGTATTGTATTGTATCTTTTTATATTAGAGTATGATGTAGACTGTATCGGTAGATCGATGTTTTTTTGCAATTTTGTCAACCTGTCTTTGACGACACTAGATTACAAAGTAAATTCAGCTCCGGATGAGTGGAAGTAGTTATATGAAGAAATGAATGATCTGGCACAAAATGTGAAACTCAAAGCGTAGAGGCACTAAATTCGTAAACATGTCCTCGAATTCGAATTTCCATTATCAATCAAATGTAAACATATGACGGAGATGATCAATGCTCTAAAAATATGTAAGTAGACAATTAAAATAGCCCACGCCCAACCTAGTATTTATGTATGTACGGCTTAGCAGGGATCGAAATTATTAATGTAACATAATGTCGCCCTAGTATTCCAATCATTGTTTCTATTTACGTCTCAGGTCCAAATCCTACAAATAGATTTCCTGCTGGAATTCTCCATGGAATTGTAGAGGTAAATAATAATTAAAATAATTCGGAAAACACCAACACGATAACATACACACATGACGATACAAGCGTAGTAGGTAAATACGCCGTCAGGAAATGATCTAAGCACATAAGCCAAGATTTAAATAAAATTATTCTATGACATAGTAGTACATACTTATATTCACTGAATTAACCCTTTAAAAATGCAACGGAGGATCCACCGCACCGGCAAAATCTCTGTAGACCTTCTTGTTTGTTGTTCCGTCCGTTTAGCAGAATTTAAGAAACCGTAATGCATAGTACAATGAGAATCATTTTAGTCATGCAATGCAGTATCGACGAGCAAAAGAGTAAATGACATTTCTTATCAGCTTTAATTTAAGTTATTTGTGAAGCATGAAATTGTAGAATTGCTTTTACTGCACGTACGCGTGAAAATGAGAAAGAAACTTACGTAAACAGCGCCCACACAATCCGGCTCAGAAAAAGCAAAGTGTCCATAGTTAGAGTCATTGAATTACGATCATCTTGAACCCAGTCATAGGAACTGAAAATAATATTATTATTAATGCAAATATGCTGTGAATAGAAACTGTGCTCTAATTTCTACGAGATTGTCATTTTAGAGTCTCGAGTACAGGCTGCTAAAGATTAGGCTTGTTCTCAATCCACATGTTTAAGATGCAAAATTACTCGTATCCATAATTGCCCCATAAAAGGCACAAGATATTCCCTTTTTTGTTTGGTATGTATTGATAAAATCAGCTATTTCGTATTCAGTACAAAAATCACTTTTTCCACTTTTTCAAAACATGATAAACATGGATCCACACTTTTTCAACTACCACAGTATACATCTTTTGAGTAATGAAAACTCTCAATTCGCCCTATTTACAACACACAAAGCCTCCATTTACTGTTTCCAAACCAGCAAAATCTCGATTTGAGCTTCTCAAAGAATGAAAAGCCTCGATTCGTACTTTTTCAAAGCATAAAATAGCGCCATATGTCTATGAGTTAATCAAAATCAAGAAATTTTGGGTCTCTTTTTAGATTTTATGATGCGCGTTATTTTGCATCCTTAAATTCTGAATTCACATTTCAATCAACAAAGAAAAATTACTCACAAGCCAACGCATTTTCTTGTTTGTTCCCAGAATTTTTAGATCCTAAAGAGTTCTACTAGTACTGGTCATTTGTCCTTCTTTTATTGATTCGTCAATGAATCACAGCCAGTACAGTGGCGTACGCAGCAGGAAATAAGATTCAATTACTCTTTCATCTAAAACCATGAAATCTTCTCGAGAAGCTCCGACTTCCGATTTCTCTTCATATGTTCTTTCATATATTCTATCTCGCATTGCCGCATAACATAATGCTGTCTTATACAGAACCATGGGGCTCTATTAGAGACTGGGGCTCTATTCGAGCATTTACGGTATCATAATATTAGCAGGAACTTTCATCCAGTTGTAATAAAACTTAGTTTTATATCCGTCCAATAAGGAGCAGATGGGCTTTTAGCTGAATTGCCCTTTCGTGTCGATGAACGTAGCCACCGCATCGTGCACAAGTGGTATCCAAGGCACCGACAAGATTTTATCAAAAAATACATCAAAAGCCTCGATAACTCACTGTATGGCGTGGCTAGTGATGGCGGAAATGAAACCGAAAACGATAGAATCTTCACTGATGAAGAGCTGGAAGATGACCATCAAAAGTTCAAACTAATTGCATGTAACGACTTTAATTCATTTCTGTCTACCCTTCCAGCAACCCCTTTTACCCAAAGAGGTCTAAACAAAACGGAAGCTGACCTCTGACCCTCATATTGAAAGACTTTGACGCCAAGTTAGAATCCCGTAAAGAAGATTTAATCGCACAGAACGAGCTCAGGAAACACGCCCTGAGAGACGATGCCTAATAAGGGTATGTATTCAAGGCAAAATTATTGCATTTAAAAAACATCCATAAAATAAAAACATCCTTTTACAACCAAGAAGCCTACTTGAATTACTAACGTATTTCTACTACTACTTTCTTCTATTGCACGAGGATGGCTTATCCAAGGATCATGTTCCTGTGCAAAAGGCGATAAAATAGTAGCTTCAAAGCCCCAGGCATCCAAGACTCAGACACTACAGCAAAAGAATATACGTTTCAAACTTCTCAGATTAGCTTCCATGACGAGACCATCACTTATGGACATGATTAGTCATAAATGTAAATAATGTACTGCGTACTGTAACCGAAAATTGTATTGAAAAATATCTGTAATAATAAATATTTGCGTACACATTTGAAATGCTGAATTTTGTACACTTTAACAAATTAATTTTGACGCTTTTTTATCACTATTGCAGTCAACACTCATTGTTAATTTGATCGTGTTGTTTATTTAGTTGAACAAAATAGTATTTTTTGTGCAACATAGACTTTAAAATTACTCAAACAACCTCGAACTTTGGCTGCTTTTGCTTGCATTGCAATTGGTTCTAGTAATGGATTGCCCTTGAAAATAGACAAGCACAATATTCCCGTCTATCAGACTTTTACCACCTATTCTGACAAAACAAATTTTTAGATACTAAAACTTAACAAAAGTATTTGACATTTAGAATTGAAAATGGACTTATTTTGCAAATACTTGCTGTATTTTAAATACGTCGGTGTTTTCCCCTTTTCTGCCTCAATAATTGCTACGCCAACCGATGTTGAAACAATAAACGTGGCTGTTGGAAGCAGCAGCCGCCTAATTCCAAAGAACAAAGGAACTACTTGGGACTCAAATCTGCTTAAAAAAAAAATCAAAAATCCAATTCAGCTGTCGAAATTAAAATCCGGTTTCTACTTGTGGCTCTACAAAATAAATTACTTTGCTTGCTATTTCTACGCATGCTTTCAAGTGTATCGCCTCCTGGAGTCCATCCTAATTCTGAAGCATTCAGTGGGCTACATTTTCCGTCAAATCGGATGGGTCACCGGTGCATTGTTTTCCCTCCTCATAATGACATCGCTTTGGGGGACCAAAGGTGAGAGATTGTGTCAGCTGATCAATGCATGGAAGAATACTGAAGCAGAAATACTGGGAAGGCCTGAGTCTACAACTCAATTAAAACGGCTAAAAATATCATTTTTGAAAATTCTCTTCTACTATATTTTCATGGAGATATTTTCGACGGTCACGAGAGGACATTCCACTCGGGTCAACCCAACATTTCAAGCCTTCATTTACACGGTTTTCGTCCCAGAGAACTCCCCTCGAAATTATTTTTGGCAAAGTGTCTCAACTGTGCATGTAGTCTACGCCGTTCTGATCCTTGTGTGGTGTCAAATCATGTTCTTCGAGGTCTGGGTCATTCATTTTGCCAAGAGCGTCTCCACTTGCTTGAAACTTGTGTCGGTTACTAAGAACAGTGAGTCAGGTTGTTGCAAAATGGTTGGGCAACCTCGCTTTGAAGATTCGGTGAAGAAATTTAAGAAGTTGAAACACATTGTTGAGGAATTCAATTCACTGGTTTCCACGGCACTCTTCTGCCATCACGCTATTCTCATTCTTTCGATCTGCATCTGGTGCTACGCCTCATTACAAAAGGTGAATGGATACTCGCTGCTGTTGAACATAACTTTCTTGTGGAGTGCAATTTGCTGTATTTGTCAGATGTGTTTGATCGAAATGGCTTTTGGAGATGTTTACGTGACTTCGGGGCGTTTTGTGGAATCGTGGAGAGAGGCGACAGGGGAGCCAATGCATGACTGCTCATCCTTCGGGGTTTCGATTGGCGGGTTTTATACCGTGGACAGTTCCAGCATTCTTACCATTGGATCTATCGTCACCACTTACTTGATATTTCTTATGCAATTTTAACTGTATCTCAAATAAACTCGTAACTCATCTAGTTTTAAAGAAACTGATCTGGCCCACTGCACTGGTTTAGTTAGGGTGTCACCGCCGAAGCTTTATAAATGCAATCCTTACATTTACGTAGAAAATTAAAAGATAAGTAAACAATAAATTCATGCTTACTATGTATATATAACTTCGAGATATCCAACATCAACAGTAACAGATATAGCTATGCTAAAAGTTTCTCTGAAAAGGGAAAATTACAAGTCGAATGGAAATAATTGCAATAAGTGACTAAAATAATGAAAGCATATAAATGCTTATTTTATGAAAGTACAGTCAATCATACGATTCCAGTCAAACAAAAATTTCTAACCCCAAATAAGACATTCCTTAAGCTCCGCTTTACAATTTCAAGGGCTAAAAAACAATGGTAAATAATGACTAACAGAACAAAAGACGTCAGAACTCATCAAATAATTAAAATTGGATTTAATTTTTATTAAAAGTCGTCAATTTTTTGTCACCCTCACTCTTATAAGCTGGATACAAATTGCAATAGCAAAATTATTATTTTTGCATTAAATTATGGTTGTTTTGTTTCTTATGGTGAAGACCGCCAATGTACATATGGGACGCACTTACCAGCTGGGCAACACTGAGGCGTGGGCGTTTGTGAACCGAAAGGACATCCTGAAGGCGTCTGAACAAAACATTTTTTTCCACTAGGGCAGGTGACCGTATCGCAACTTGCTTTAGGGCATTCTAACAACACGATGAAAACAAAATGCCAATTCAATAATTTAGTACACAGCCCTTGGTTATTTTTACTGGACTATCGTCTTACTATTGAGTTAACGCAGCCATTAATTAATTCACACTTACCACATTGAGAAGCTTGTCGGCTGGAGCCTTGGAGGCCTGGAGCAGGTTGGCTGACGCAGATTTGTGGAGCTGGGCAGGACGTCGGAGTGCAGTCCTTCACTAAATTAAAAATGGAATGAATTACTAAATGCAGATAGGTTGCGCAAAAAAGTTAAATATTAATATTACTTCCTTACCGATCGGATCTTCCTTTTGCTGTTGCCCAGACACTCCTAGAAATAGCATTGCTGCTGTGATCCCAATTATACTCGTGATACTCGTAAAAGATTGAAACTGCTTCATTTTCAATTTGTGCAAAGCTTCGTGAAAGGTACAAAGTTATCAGTATTTTAACGTCCAAGGTCTTCTGTCGTACTGAGTACTAAAACTGAAATGAGGCTCCTTTTAAGCACCGCACCGCAGCCAGGAATAAACGTCTATTTATGCAGTGTATACCAGAAGTGTGAATTGTTTGTTAAATGGAAATAAACAAAATTCGTTTTCTATTCATACCGTGGACCCTACAGTGCAGTGGGTATTGGTTCAGTCAGTTTTTAACATGCGATTGGACAAGACAAAAATATCACTAATCTGACTTTCTAGGAATAATGTTTTAAATGCTATTTTTATGAAAGTACAGTCAATAATACGATTCAAGTCAAACAATCTATTTTATTATCTATCACTTGCATTGTGTTGAGAGAAGTCTATTTAGGTAGTTTAGTATTTTAATAAAACATTAATAATGTGACTAACTATGCAAACCAAAATATTCTTTCTAAATTAATAAATTCTTTCTGCTCGTTGCATCCAATGCATGCTCGTTGCGGAGTGACTAATGTGACTGTATATAGTAAAGTAATGATTTTTAGAAATGCAACTATTTTAGTTTTGATCGCCACAGGCTTCTTCGCACTGATGCTGACTGTCAAATCGGTTGCCACTCCCACCACAACCAGTGTAGGCAAATAGCTCACACTGCTCAATGCTTGGGTTGAAGGTCCATTTTAACAACGGTCGTACGTTGGTCTTGTCGCATCTGCCATGATCCGGTGGGTACATCTGACACACGTCAGCTGTTCAAATTAAAGTTAATATTATTATCAGCAGCATGTTGACCAATAAAATAAAGACCCCGATGAACAGTAGTAAGGCTACTTTATCGTAATTAATTGTTCGCTCATAAGTTACTATGTCTACATAAACAAACCTACCTTGAGATTTTTCGCGCTCTAAAATCGCTTCATCTTGCTTATTAATCTTCATGCATCCGCAAGTAGCTTGACATTCCTCTTCCGTCCAAAATCTGTTTTTGTTTCCTTTGCAACCACCGTACGAAAAACGACGGCATTCGTGAGTACTCGAGTCATAGTACCACATCCTAAACCGCTTTCGTTTCAAACATGGGCCACCTTCGGGGGGTAAACCACAGGTTTGCGGACACTCAAGAGCCGGCGCTCCTTCAATTTCTGAAACACCAAACCCCGCCACTGCCCATGGTAACTCCCACAGGGCAAGCAAAAACAGGGCAGTCAAAGAAAGTTTCATCACAACGGATGCTAAAAGGCTGTGATTTTCTGAAAATATTACTGTACTTTATCAAATTGGCTAGCTTCTGGTATTGTATTGTAGCACTAAATTATAGTATGTAGACTATATCGGTAGATCGATGTTTTTTTTCAATTTTGTCAACCTGTCTTTGACGACACAAGATTACAAAGTAAATTCAGCTTCGGGAGAGCAAAATTAGTTATATAGAGACCTGCATGATCTGGCTCAAAATATGAAACTCAAAGCGAAGAGGCACTAAATTCGTAAACATGTCCTCAAATTCGAATTTCCTTTATCAATCAAATGTAACGTTTATGCCGATGCCGATGATGATCAACGCTCTAAATATATATAAGCAGACAATTAAAATACCCCACACCCAAGCTAGTACTTACATATGTACATCGTATCAGGGATCGAAATTATTAATGTAACATAATGTCGCCCTAGTATTCCTATCATTGTTTCTATTTACGTCTCAGATCCAAATCCTACAAATAGATTTCCCTTTGGAATCCTCATTGGAATTGTAGAGGTAAATAATAATTCAAATTCGGAAAATCATTACGCAGTGCAGTAACATACACACATGACTTTACAAACGTAGCTGGTATTGCATAATTAAGTCATGAGGAAATGATCTAAACACATAAGCCAAGATTTAAATAAAATTATAATATTACATACATAATAGTATTTATATTATATACACTGAATTTACCCTCTGTAAATGCAACGGTGAATCTACCGACAAAATCTCTGTAGACTTCTTGTTTGTTATTCCGTCCGTTTTAATAGAAATTAAGAAACTGTTATGCATAGTACACTGGGAATCGCTTAGTTGTGCAATGAATGAAGTATCGATGAGCAAAAGAGCAAATGATATTTCTTATCAGCTTTAATTTAAGTTATTTGTGAAGCATGAAATTGTAGAATTGCTTTTACTGCACGTACGCATGAAAAGGAGGAAGAAACTTAACATAAGTTTCTTTTGTTTTATTAAAATACTAAACTACCTAAATAGATTTCTATGAATATAATGCAAGTGATTCAACATTATTCCTAGAAAGTCAGATAGTGGTATTTTTGTCTTGTCCAAACGCATGTTAAAAACTGACTCAACCAATACCCACTGCACTGTAGGGCCCACGGTATAAATAGAAAACGAATTTTGTTAATTTTCATTCAACAAACAATTCACACTACTGGTATATATACACTGCATACATACATAGACGTTTATTCCTGGCTGCGCTGCGGTGTTTAAAAGGAGCCACATTTCAGCCTTTCTACTCAGTAGGACAGAAGACCTTGGACGATAAAATACTGATAACTTTGTACCTTTCACGAAGCATTGCACAAATTGAAAATGAAGCAGTTTCAATCTTTTACGAGTATCACGAGTATAATTGGGATCACAGCCGCAATGTTATTTCTGGGAGTGTCTGGGCAACAGCAAAAGGAAGATCCGATCGGTAAGTAAGTAATATTAATATTTAACTTTTTTGCACAACCTATCTGCATTTAGTAATTCATTCCATTTTTAATTTAGTGAAGGACTGCACTCCGACATCCTGCATAGCTCCACAAATCTGCGTAAGCCAACCTGCTCTAGGCCGCCAAGGCTCCAGCCGACAACCTTCTCAGTGTGGTAAGTGTGAATTAATTAATTGCTGTATTAACTCAATAGTAAGACGATAGTCCAGTAAAAATAACCAAGCACTGTGTACTAAATTTCTGAATTGGCATTTTGTTTTCATCATGTTGTTAGAGTGCCCTAAAGCAAATTGCGCTACGGTCACCTGCCCTAGTGGAAAAAAATGTTTTGTTCAAACGCCTCTGGGATGTCCACAAGTTTCACAAACGCCCACGCCTCAGTGTTGCCCATTTACTCAGTGCGTCCCATACGTACATTGGCGGACCTCACCATAAGAAAAGAAACAACTATAATTTAATACAAAATAATAATTTTGTTATAGAAGTTTTTATCCAGCTCAAAAGAGTGAGAGTGGCAAACAATTGGCGATTCCTAATAAAAATAAAATAAAATTTTCATTATTTGATGAGTTTGAGTTTGAGAGTTAACTTTATTAGAGTCTCGAGCTATTCAATATTATAAATAGGTACTGCTTTCCAGTAACGGAGACAAGGACGGTGAGTGTGCTTTTGTTCTGTTAGTCATTATTTACCATTGTTTTAGCCCTTAAAACTGTAAAGCGGAGCTTAAAGAAAGTCTTATTTGGGGCTAGAAATAGATTGTTTGACTTTAAATATATGATTGACTGTACTTTCGTAAAATCATCAGTTACATGCTTTCATTATTTTAGTGGCTTATTGCAATTATTTCCATTCAAAATGTAATTTTCCCTTTTCAGAGAAGCTTTCAGTATAGCAATATCAGTTATTGGGGATGTTGGATATCTCGAAGTTATATATACACAGTAATCATGGATTTAGTGTTGACTTATCGTTTAATATTCTACGTACATGTAACGAGTGGATTAATAAAGCTTCGGCGGTGACACCCTAACTAAACCAATGCAGTGGTTCAAATCAGTTTCTTTAAAATAGGATGAGTTATGAGTTTATTAATGTGATTTTAAAATTGCATCAGAAATATGAGGTAAGTGGTGACGATAGATCCTATGGTAAGAATGCTGGAACTGTCCACAGTATAGAACCCGCCAATCGAAACCCCGAAGGATGAGTAGTCATGCATTGGCCTCTCTCCACGATTCCACATAACGCCCCGAAGCCACGTAAACATCTCCAAAGGCCATTTCAATCAAACACATCTGACAAATACAGCAAATTGCACTCTACAAAAAAGCGATGTTCATCATGAGCGAAAATCCATCGACTCTTTTTAATGCGGCGTAGCACCAGATGCAGATCGACACAATGAGAATAGCGTGATGGTAGAAGAGCGCCATAGAAATCAGTGAATTGAAATCCTCAACAATGTGCTTCAACTTCTTAAAATTTACCGAATCTTTAAAGCGAGGCTTCTCAACCATTTTGCAACAACCTGACTCACTGTCCTTCGTAACGGACATAAGTTTCAAGCAAGTGGAGACGCTCTTGGCAAAATGAATGATCCAGACCTCGAAGAACATGATTTGACACCCAACAAGGATCAGAACAGCGTAGACTACTTGTATAGCTGTGACGCTCTGCCAAAAATAATTTCGAGGGGAGTTCTCTGGGACCAAAACCGTGTAAATGAAGGCTTGAAATGTTGAGTTGACCCAACTTGAATGTCCCCTCGTCACCGTCGAAAATATCTCCATAAAAGTGTAGTAGAAGAGAATTTTAAAAAATGACATTTTTAGCCTTTTTAATTGAGTTGTAGACTCGGGCCTTCCCAGTATTTCTGCTTCACTATTCTTCCACGCATTGATCAGCTGACACAATCTCTCACCTTTGGTCCCCCAAAGCGACGTCATTATGAGGAGGGAAAACAATGCGCCGGTGACCCATCCGATTTGACGGAAAATATATACCGCTGTAGAAAAAGCATGCAAAGTAATTCATTTTATAGAGCCACAAGTAAAAACCGGATTTTAATTTCGACAGTTGAATTGGATTTTCGATTTTTTTAAGCAGGTTTGAGTCCCAAGAAGTTCCTTTGTTCTTTGGAATTAGGCAGCTGCTGTGACTGCGACTGCTTCCAACAACCACGTTTATGGTTTCAATATTGGTTGGCGTGGCAATTATTGAGGCAGCCAAGGGGAAAACACCAACGTATTTAAAATACAACAAGTAATTGCAAAATAAATCCATTTTCAATTCCAAATATCAAATGCTTTTGTTAAGTTGTAGTCTCTAAAACATTTGTTTTATCAAATTACGGAGCCGAAATTTGATCGGAAAATTGTGCTTTTCAATTTTCAAGGGTAATCCATTACTTGATCCATTTGCAATGCAAGCTAAAGGCATCTTTCCTCGGTTTGAACAATTTTCAGTTATACAATATTGTACAAAAATTGCTATCTTGTTCAACTAAATATACAGCACAATCAAATTAACAATGAATGCTTACAGCATTAGTAATAAAAAACATCAACATTTAATTTGTTAAAGTGCACAAAGTATAGCAAATTCTAATTTCAGTTGCAATTTTCTCAAATCTAATAAACAAAGTAATGGACTAAATAACAATGTATGCTTAGGATACCAAAGGTGTAGGAATTACAAGGGAACCTTTTAAACGACGCTTTCCTTCCGCTCCATAAAATGCTCCAAGAATGAACTCAAAATTCAAACTTTCGCCATTATCCAAGTAAATTAAGATTTCTACTTGTCTCAGCAAAGGCCACCGTCCAATACCCATTCCGTACGTTTGCCACGCCTTTTGGAATTCCACGACACTCAGTGACTCCACTGAGAAGACGGATACGTTTGGGAAGATTTCGTTTAAATTCTGGAGCCACGTTGCCAAAATACAGGCGCATCCAGACTTGGGTCTTACTCGGGATGTTTTGGCATGTACAAGCCCGATTGAAAAACTAACTACCACTACGTGATCTACTCATGCCAGTAACTACCAAAACCATTATCATTCGTTTGCATTTTGACCCCTGTCAGATTTGACCCAGGTCAAATTTTTGGAAATGTGCTCGAAAATTTTAACTGGAAAAATAAGTGTGCGAAAACAGTGGCGTTTTAGTAAGTATGACAGGTACCTACCTGTGATTTTTTTTCACTTTTCAAGAAAATATTTCAATGCTTGTTCTGAACTATGCAATATTGTTAATTCGAAATTTTAGTCAATACGTACCAGTCAGCATACTTTATTGTTTAAATAAATGTAAAACAAGGTTTCGCACGTTTCAAAAAGTGCAAATCGAGGTTCTGCATGTTTTAATAACGTAAAAAATTCAGATTTGGCACATTTTGAGAAAGTGAAAATCGGGGTTCTGAACATTTAAAAAAAAAGTAAATCAGTGATATACATGTTTTAAAAAGGTGTAAATCGGTGATATACATGTTTTAAAAACGTGTAAATCGGTGATACACATGTTTCAAAAAAGTGTAAATCAGTGTTTTGCACGTTTTAAAACAGTGTAAATCCTGGTTCTGCATGTTTCAAGAAAGTGAAAATCGGCATTTTGCATGGTTTTAAAACAGTGTAAATCCTGGTTCTGCATGTTTCAAGAAAGTGAAAATCGGCATTTTGCATGGTTTTAAAACAGTGTAAATCCTGGTTCTGCATGTTTCAAGAAAGTGAAAATCGGCTTTTTGCATGGTTTTAAAAAACGTAAGTTCTGGTTTTGCATGCTTTAGAAAACAATAAACGAACGGTTTTGTATGTTTTTTAAAAGGGTAAATCATGGTTTTGCATTTTTCACGCAGGTGTAAATCGAAGTTTTGCATATTTTAAAAAAGTGCAAATCGGTGTTTAGTATGTTTTAAAACGATGAAAACCAGGGTTTTGCATTTGTGAAAAAGTGTAAATCAGGGATTTGAGTGTTT
>JAQFZC010002003.1:0-25491 GCA_034695205.1 Dicyrtoma fusca | reverse complement strand
TTGTATTGTATTGTATTAAGCTTTATTCAGTCAATCCCTTCAACAATTTTATGCTGGTTTTACAGAGAGGACTATACTTACTAATTACTTACTACTGTAATGACTATAGCTATAGTTATAAGCTTACCTACTTCTGATTGACAGATTATGATGCCGCTCATCATGCATTATATTAGTATTAGTATACACTACAATTTGAAAGTGCTGGCTCATACTCATTAACTCATTACTCATTACTCATGTCTAGCCTTTGCTATATTATTCTTTCTACGGGTACCGAAATCATTAATAAACTACTGAAACAAAAATTATGTAAATTAATTAATTAAAATTGGAAAAAGAAAGAGTCCAAAGAGAACTAGTTGAAAAGTTGAATATTAGCAATTCACAGACGAGCACATGTTTTTTACTGTTTACTGTCAAAACTTTGCCCGGGAATGCATTGTATAACATACATGTACCTATTTTTTAATACTTCTTTCTACTTCTAAGTTGTAAGTTTGTAAGTACTTGTGCTGTTTTGCAGTCTGTCGTGGGTAAATAAATTTCAAAAAAAACTCAAAAGTTAAAAGTGAAGCCTAAAAACGTTTGAAACAAATTAGGAACGCATTATGATGTGTTCCACGTGTATTTGTAATGTGTTTCAAATGTTTTGAGGCTTCACTTTTAATGGTTTTTGGTAGAGTGTAAAGTACCTAAAGAAATCTACCGGTGGCATTGCAGATTTGCAGAGCGATCAGTGATCTTCCAAGGTTAAGGTATCAAGTTATAAAAATTATTAATTATTAATATTATCTTTATTCTTATCTTTGGCAAAATTGCAAGTTGTTAGCTGCTTCAAAACTCATCCGCATCACTCACAAACTTGCTCTCTTCTGGAATACTCAGTGGAACGTGGAACACTTCTTTGTAGGGGGTAAGTAGTTTCTAGAGAGTTCTGAAACTCGGTTTATTTTGTACATACTTCGTTCGTTAAAAGTCAGACTGTTGAAAGTCAGTTCGAATTTATTATTTTATATATATATATTATTTTATTATTATGAAAGCTCAGTAACTTCAATGTTAAAGTTCGTCACAGTCACAGTTTTTATTAGCAGTTGCCGAAGGGCTTGTCATAGAATAAACACATAAACGGTCTGAAGAATGGGAATTTTTATGTACGTACTTAATAATTTATTACACACATTTCAAATGATCATGATTAAACCATTCAAGATTTAGGACAGCATTTATCTCCAATAATTTGGATATTTTCATCTAGAATAAATAAGTAGTCGTGCATCCATTTATTAAAAAACTATATGATCCAACGGAACCATTAAGGTTAGGGCTGCGAATGCGACGAAAGTAATATTCACTAAAGAACTGAAAAAGTTCCTTTAAGGGTGACCGCTTCCTTCCTACTTGAGACTGTTGAGACCACTTTGAGTCCGTGTAATTACGCTTTTGTGATTAATATTTAACCTTTCTTGTGTGTTAGAGTGAAGGTTTGTAACTGTGGTGCCCCACTTTTTTCTCGTGTCAAAGGTCATTGAAAATCTAACACAACTTTTATCGGCAGTTAGATACCTGAAGATTCGAGGACGGGTGCGTTTGAATTTGATTGACCGTTGACACTGCAAAAAAAACAGGGTACCGCAATTACAAGCCTTCACCCCCCATTTCCCAAAATAGAATGACAAGTATCTATTTCTGCTGATTGCAGGATCAAAGTTCAAAACTGAAGAGCCTGGACGCGAGTGAAATAGAGACAGAAACGAAAACGTCAAAACGTCTACAATGCTACGGGCACCTTACCTAACAACTTGCATGTAAGATTATTGCAGCTTTATTTAGTATTTACTCCTTACTCTTTAAGATTTAAAAAAAATATATAGTGCATTGAATGTTACCTACCACACAAATAATTTGGGGCACGGCAGATTCATTTGAGATAGGTATGTATACTAGAACGATGTCTACGCGAAACTAAACATAAACGTAATAAAATTAAAAGTTTATTAACTAAAATGAAATACTATTATGCTCGAAAAAAAGATTAAGACGCAACTCTGAACTGCTAAGTCACCTTGGTGGAAGCTCCAAATTTCAAGATGTACGTGGACTTGGAAAATACTTTTCGGTGTCCGCAATCAAGCTAAACAGTAGCACTAATGTGATTGAGCGGAAAAAGGATGGCACCGTACAAATAATTACTCTGAATAGGCCAAAAACCAAAAATGCGGTCAACAATGAAGTAAGCAAACTACTGTCGTATTACTATCAGTCAAATTAAAGATAATAATGCAACCACGATGTGCATTGATTGTGCCTAATTTTATTTTTATCCAACCTTCGTCTAATTTTGCGCCTTAAAAGATGTTTTGTATTCACCAAAATAATTTATACTTCTTCCGTATCTTCATTAGGTGTGCCAAGGGCTTTCAGAAGCTATTAGTGAAGCGGATGCAAATGATTCAGTGAATATAATTGCGATTACTGGGACCGGCGATTTCTTTTCTAGTGGCAACGACTTAATGCCATTTAAAAATGCAACGAACATGAAAGAATATGCCGAGAGCACCGCTCTCAATGTAAGGTATGTAAGAGTGTTCGGTATTAGTTTTCATTTAAACAGAAAGAGCTGAACAAATTAAAATTACGCACCTACAAAAAAATATATAAGTATGCGTAACCTTGACATAAGTACGTGTTTTATACTGAGTTTCTTGTTATACTTTTCGACAGAAGCGTTTTTGCGGCATTAATAGACTGTAAAAAGCCAGTGGTGGCCTTAGTTAATGGACCCGCGGTGGGAATGGGCGTTACTATGCTCTGTCTGTGTGACGCTGTTTATGCATCTACTAGTGTGACTGACACTTTTCTTATTAAACCATTTAATTTTGAATTCTTTAAACACACCTATATATATTTGAAGCTAGGAAAGTTTAAAAATCGGTTTTAACTCTCAACATTTTGAATATATTGACACAGGCGACTTTTTCAACTCCATTTTCAGCCCTTGGAATTTGTGCTGAAGGGTGCTCGTCGTACACGTTCCCGAGAATCATGGGTTATTCTAATGTCAGCGACAATTAATTACCTATATTTATTCCTAAATTAATTAAATTATGCATCTATCTATTGAAATCTAATTTTCTAAATAAAGCATGAACTGGTTGTGCTTTCACTTAGGCATCGTCAATGCTCCTATTCAACAAAACTCTGACTGCCGAACAAGCTCAAAGTTTTAATTTAGTGAGCGAAATTATTCCTCAAGATACATTTGAAAGTGCAACACTGACCAAAGTCCGGGCAATGGGGCAGCTGCCGATAAAAGTGAGTTTTGAAGTTTTTAGTAGCTGTGTTTTGGATAGTTTGGACATTTATTGATCAGTTCCGATTCCGAGTTCAGTACACCTACTTTCGTGATCCTAATCAGATCGTTATTTGATTCTAGTCTTTAGTGTATTCGAAAGAATTGGTGCGTGGCAGAGATCGACCCTTACTTCATGAAATAAACAAGAAGGAAACAGACGCTGTAGCAATGTTTTTACAATCCAAAGAATGCTATGAAGCTACTATGAAGCTATTTTCAAGGAAAAAGAAGTAATAAAGCAAAGTGAATTTTTGTAACAAGTTAGACGCAAAGGAAAGGAAGGAGAAATTGGATTAGTAATTAGAAAAGTATATTTTTTAAATGCTCGTATCTAGTTTATTAAGTAATTAAATCCTTTTCATCGTCATAGTTCAAAATTTAGAGAGAAAAAAGGTGACAACTGAGTGCTTGTACGACTTTTTGAACAGATGAAATTAAGAGGAAGTATTTTAAATTTGTATAATGTAGAATCATCGAGCTTCTCTGGTACGTACATACATAAGTACATTGTAGTACCTCACAAAAGTCCAGAATCGATTGCAAGGGAGTGTGTTCGATTGTATAATATTGTACTTTACATACTTTGTTGTACGAATAGTAATAATCCAAGGTTTCAGTTTTGGCAATTTTTAACACTGTACGGGATTTGTGATTATCTCATGGTAGACATAGAACATATACATATAGTCCTGGACAGAAAAGTACATGTTAATGACATGGTGTCACTATTACAATTTTGGTTGTAGTTGATTAATTGAGTGGGTCATTAATGTAACAGTTCCTACAGATTTTAGAATTTTAGAATTAGAATCTATAGAAATAATTTGCCTGCAATTTTTCTCATAGTCATCGTGCTCAAGGTTAAATTTGATGGAATCATGACATGAATATTTATAAAAGTGGCATAATTTACATCCTTTTTGTGTGTGTGTGTAGATTACATTATATATGTCTACTTTATGTTTCAATTTTAAAGTTTTGCAAGAATAAAATATGACAACATTAATGATCATATTTTGTACTTAATCAAAAACTGTTTCTGTTTCGCAAAGTCGTCACTCATCAGTGTTAATTTTCACGAAAAATATATTTACAATGCAGTAACAATTTTTAGCACACCGTTCCCACTCTTAAATTGATTAATAACTAGTATTGGCTTGGTATTGGTATACTATAATTTACATTTTGTAGTAGTATACATAGTAGTGGAGTCACATTTTGTGTCTAATCAATAATCATTGTATTATTGTATATCTTACAATAATAATTCGTACTGACTGTACAAGTAAGTAAATTATTACTAATTTTACAATTTACAATGCACTGTGTAAGTTCGGGACTTTTTTGACCGTCACATCTTCTTTAAAAAGTTTTTTTTTTATAAATTACTCATTCCCGTAATGTTAAGCTGAGAAGCGGAATTAACAATAATTAATAATTAAATAGCAAATATAACCTATTGTGTAGTTTTCACGATAACGATTAGAGACTCAGCTCCCCATTAACTTCAAAATTCAAAACCAATCAATAATCAAATTTTCTGAATTTACTTTTTCATTTTAGTAATGATTGTATTGTAATAACTCAAACCGTCTTAGTAGGTACTTTATTATAGCTACATAGAATAGCGATTCACGATGACGTTAACAAAGTAGCTAACTTGATTTTGATTGTATGTTTTCAATTATTATGTACACTCAACGTACGTAAGTAATAATAACGCTTAGTATGGTGCGAAACATTAATTCATGGTTAAAGCTATAAATCGTGTTTTACAAGACATCACACTTGAAAAAAGTCTACGGAAAAACAACAAAAAAAACCTTTAAAAGTACTTATAGAATGAGCGTTTTGAAAATTTGGAATTAAAACAACAGAGTTGGCACAGAAAGCGCTATTGAAAATTATTACTCTATCTCAAAAAATAAAAATGTCATCTCTTGGTATAAAAATCAAATTCGTACTATAAGTAATTATTACTTAAATTCTCCTATTTATGTACATACATTTACAATGCAAATACCTACATAATGCTATATGCAATAGTAAAGGCAGGCTAATATCACTAAAACCAAACATGAGCAAAATCTATAATCAAAGGTAATGAGTAATGATTTATACACTTTGCATCTGTGGCGATTAGAATTCGATGTTGTTTTTGAAATGAAAAACGACTACTTAAGTAAATATATAATAGGTATATATATATATTCCCTACTTGAAAGCTATCCCTTAATTCAAACATTACCCCTAGAGCTACTGAAATGCTTCATTAAAAATTGAATAGAAAGATCTGAAGGATGACATTATAATATTAATAATATTCTACCTAAAAGCTACCTCTGTACTACCTATAGTACACAATTTTGTTGAATATTACACGGGAATTCCGCCTGCAATTGCCAGGAGCCCGGAGGGTTTTCGGGGATTCTCATTCGGAATATTTTTTTAGTATGCTTTTTTGTGCTTTCATTCTTGTGAGATCTGGATTTGATTTTACCTCACTTAGACATTAGACATTACTTTTGGATGCCTGTTAAAAGTTAAAAATACTAATACTAAATAGCTACTTTAACAATTTCGCCTAGTAATTAAGAAAATCCCACAAAGATCCATTTCCTCTCTAGAGTTGCCCCGACCCCGGACATTTGTTGACGGAAGAGAGATGGGAATTTGGACATTAAAGCTTCTAGTTGATTGGGTCGAACGGTAGGAAGTACTTTTTGGGCATAGGACCAAATATAATCCAAACTAGCACCAAAAGGATGAACATGTAAAAATGTCGAGATAATACCAATGAGTCGAGCTTCCGTCTCTGTGATTTTTATATCACCTGAGATAATCCAAGTCTCACTAATTATGCTACTATTACTTAGGATTTTAGTATTATCCGTAACATTACTATTTTCGTTACGGTCACTGCTACTAGAATTACTACTTTTAAGGTTATCACCACTATTCACCTGAAGTTGTGGATGACTCCGTTTATTTATCATAGTATTATTGTTCTGATGATTATGACTACTGGAACTACTACTGGATTGAACGAGGCTACTCGTAATGCTTGACGGTGTGCTACTGTCACAATTTTCGAGAATTTCTCTTAGACAGGCGGAGGGCTTTGGATAGGAAGGGCTGGAATCCAGATCACCATTCAAAGTGATGACTGTGGGTTGGGAGCCGTTGAGATTATTGATTTTAAAACTATTTGTAGGTCCTTCACGTGGAGATGAAATCCCGTTGATATTAAGTCCTAGATTATTAATATTTTCATTGCAATTTACATCGCTGCTATGTTTGTGGGATTGAGATCTTCGCGATTCTAAAAGCTGCTGGGGAAATTAGAATTCAACATTATTTCAAATTATTATATACTTGACTGAACTGGCTTGTCATCGCTGAAAGACAAAATAAATGTACGATTGCTTCTCTTTTAAAAACAAAAATGTGGGTTCATTTTGTACACTTTGTACCTTCAACGATGACATAAAGTACACGTAAAAGAACATCAAGTTTTGGTCATTTATTTACCCTGTGAAGCTCCCTAATTTGCGAATCCTTTGTTTCAAGGTCCGTTTTTAAATCAGCCTTGATGAGATCAACTTCGTTCTTGAATGCCTCCAATTGACAACGTAGAGAATCGTTTTCTTCCTGTAAATTAATACCCAAGTAAGTAGGTACTTTGCCAAACATTCTTTGGACAAGATGTTTTGATTTTGGTAGAAACTATTAAACTACCCACATTATAATGTATCTATAAATAAAATAACTGTATGCATGGCTAGTTTCTGATTAACAAAATAATTAAATACATGCACATATAACTCTGCTTTTAGTTTTAAACCTTACCTTTAATTGATCAACAGTCTTATCAATATCATCATCTACCCGCATCTTCTTCCCTCGAGGAGAAAATGAACCACCATTTTCTTCCCTTTCCCAGTCCGAGTCTGAAAGTTCCATTTCCTCGTCCGTCCTTTCATTCAGTGCTTCTTCCAGTTGTATATTCTTAATTTCCTGTTAGAAGAAACTTGGTATAATTAGATAATGCAACTTAATTAATAAGGTATAGACGACAAACTAATGAAGATGTTTCAGTCTCTTGGTAAGAACTTGGACAGCTAGTCATGCGTGGATGGATAGCTTGAATACAGTGATAAAGATAATAGTGTTGGATTGGAAGAGAGTGCTATAGGAGAACTAACCGCCGCTTGTTTCTTCCAAACATCAATATTTTTCCTCTGAGCTTTGGTAAAGTGATCCCAGGCTTTTTTGTGGCAGGCCGCGAGGAAAACTTTTTCAATTTGGCTGACTGTAAGTAAGAGATAAAAATATTATTACTGTGATAATAATGATAAATGGATAAATGACAAAGTATAAATGGATAAAAAAAAAGTCTCACGTATAAAAAAAAATCGAGTGTATGTACCTATGTATATAAGAACTTATGAGTATAGGCAAAGAGAAAGTGAGAAAGGGAAAGGAACTTTAGGCTCTCGAGGAAGTATGGGAGGTTCACTTGATACAGGTAGGTGCATAATAATTGGAAATTGATTTGTTCTGCTTACATTGCATGAGTAAACCCTGCATCCTTTGTCGCATGAGCTCTTTGGCTTTATTCAACTCATCGTCGTACTGTGATTTCTCTCCAAGTAGCCGTCTTACATGAGAATTAGTGGATTGAATCATTGAATAAAAACAGCTGGCATTTCTCTTGGTACAATCTCCCCTATCCAGCCATGTGATGAGAACCTGGACGGCCTTTATGAATGTTTCATCCACTGCACAGGGAGACGGAAGGAGCCACAATGAATGTAAAAAAAACAGAGAGAGAGAGAGATAGTGAAAGTAACAATAAAAGATGAGCCATCATAGAAAAATAAATATAACAAGGAAGATATAAAACATGTGGTTGGCATTTTGGCATTATCAACTTGGGGATTTTATCTACAGCAGTAAATACACAAGCAGCACAAGACACACACACACAGACAGACAGACAGACAGACACAAAGGCTATCTCACTAAAAACCCAGAGAGAGAGAGAGAGAGAGAGAGTGCACAGATGGTTACGGTTGAATGGGATGGCACAGGGTAATTACAAACCTTTTAGCTTCTCAGAAACATTTACAGCTTCATGTTCCGAGTAGTGAACCACAGGTGGAGGACTGGGTGGAAGCAACCTTTCCTGCTCGATCCTTTCTCTGTGGCGTCTTTCTCTTTCCAGTTTTCTTTCACGGCTGCAAGGAAGGAAAGAAAACAGAGTAAAAGCTTATTGGCTCCAAGCTATTTGCTCTCTCCAAAGCAATGAAATCATCACGAAAGATAGAGGGATCAAGTATTATTTATATGTATATAAAATGCATGCATCTCTGGCCTCTGGGTGATGGGGATACGGGTCAGAAATTCTACACGTGCCCCCTACACAAAGGTTATCCTATACAATCATATATAAAGTACAATCACCATTCCCATTCGTAAAGGTCATCCCTGGCTTGAGCATAGTCAACGTGAAGTCTTCCAATATTAGCAGCATCGCTATTACTCCCAATCCGCACTCGATACCCCGACAAATAAATCGCATTTTCCACAAATGACTCCAGCTCAAAGCGAATGTGACAAAAATTCTTCTTACTCATTCGAATCGTCGTGATTTCCCCACATCGCTCAAATATTTCACGTACGATTTCATCTGTCACATTCTCAGGTAGCCCACCCACAAATACCGTCCGACAGCCGGGAGGCTTGTCTCTCGTTGTTGGCGGAGGGGCGGAGGGATTGGGTGGGAAGAGAGTACAGGATTTACAATGTATAATTTCTTTTGTTGGCTGCTGGGGTTGTAGCTGCTGTTGTTGCTGTTGTTGTTGCTGTTGTTGTTGTTGAGGTTGCTGGGAATTTGAGGGGGTGGTTCCCCCACCCCCGTTATTGGGAAGGACTGAAACTACCGGGACCGACACAGAGACAGGCACTGGCGGAGCGACACCTGCATTTGGAAGATTTACATTGACACTGTTAGGATTGTTTTGAATGGGATTTGGCGACATATTCAGATCCGGTCCGGCTGTACTTATAATACTGTAAAGCATCCCTGGCTCAGATAATACTGCGGGCGGTGGGCCCATCACCCCCACGCCCATCCCCATCACTGGATACCCCATCCCTGCTATCGGCTGAAGGATCTGTCGTTGATGCTGGTGGTTAGCCCAGGGAAGGGAATTGGGATTCCCATTCACGGGCACGGAGACAGAACCAGGTGGATTATTAGTTGAATGGGGTGAATTTGGGGATGGCGTTCGGTGATTTAATGGATTTATGAGGATTTCTTTAATTTCATCGGAGGAGTCGGGTGAAACCATTTTCTGAGGCTGCTGCGGTGAGGGGATGGAAGGGACGATGGAAGCTGACGTCATCAAGGGAACTCCAATTCCTATCCCAACAGGGCCGCCTAAATACAATCAGACTATCAGAGTTTTGTCCTGGAAAGTTCTTCCTTTTAATTTTACACGAATTCAAATCTATCTCAGAAATAATCAGTATGTTCGGATTTGCAAAGGAACGCAGTTTCGGTTGCATTTGCAGAAATCAAC
This sequence comes from Dicyrtoma fusca, assembly GCA_034695205.1. NCBI lineage: Eukaryota > Metazoa > Arthropoda > Collembola > Symphypleona > Dicyrtomidae > Dicyrtoma > Dicyrtoma fusca. Next base: position 15,546 of record JAQFZC010002003.1, on the reverse strand, counting down.
CGACTTTTTGGTCTCGAATTCGAAAAAAAATGTACCTATAGATTTGTAAGTAAGAATTAAGCTCTGAAACTTTTTGGACATAATGAAAAAATAAGACTACCAATTAAGTCACTAACTACATACATAGTATTCCGTTCGCCCTCAAAAAAAGGACTGGCTTTGCTGGATTCGCCAAATTCACTCTTCAAGACTTCATAGTCTCTTGTCTCCCCTCAATAGAAATTAATTTAAGACTACACAAACACAATCCCACATAATTAAGCTGGGAATTCCTCACCTGCTCCATGGGCAGTGACCATTCCAATAGGAAGGGAGCTGATTGTTACACCGTGATGGTGATGCGCGGGGTCTAAAAAATGAATAAAAGCTACAAAAATTTGCAGTATATCAAAAATTTAGTCAAACCAAGAACAAGACCATCACCATTTTTACAGATGCCACAAATAATATATGATAAAATGATCGTTAAATTTCTTAATTTAAAACAAGAATGTGCAGGTACTTACTCATTTTGTTTAGTTAGTGTGAATTGGAAATGCTGGAGAAATAGTTAAAGCTCCTTTTCCAGCCCGACATTCCTTAGTCACAAGTCAATAGTAATTATGATTCCACTTTGCACAAAACCAGACGGACAGCGAGGTACTTGTTGACGCTTACAACACAACGACATTTCTTGCCCAGCAGGAAAAGGAAACGTAAAAACAACACACTTTTTAAATTCTTCAGCTCTGTTCTGTTCTGTCTTTCCTGACTTGATCACTGACTTGCGGGAGAGCCCCACATCCATTCAGAACGTCAAGTCAAATCATCTGAACATTTCACACGTAAGTAGTTTACAGAGAAGATGATCGCGTGTGTATATATTTACACTTTACGACACATGGGGAAGAGCATGTCCTAGGGACTTTGAGTCTGCGAGCATTGGGTCTTCTGTCTTGGTCTCTTGGTCCTTTATCCGGTCCTCAACTATTGTGTTTGTGTTTTACTTTTTTCAGTTGAGTCTGTCGTAACCCCGCATAATATGCACTCACTAGTCAGTATATACACGTAATAATCAAAACAGCATCACTTATTCAACGGCAGATCATGTATAGGTATACACATAGTACAGGAGCGCGTCCCAATCCCAACTTATTTTCTCACTGTAAGGACTGAGCTGTAGTCTGTCTGTAGTACTGTAGTTAGGCTTGCCGAGAGATCTTCAACTAAGGCTTAGGACCCCGACACCGAGGAACTAAAAATAAATTCGGAAGTTTACACTTAAACCTTGCATGCTGGATGTACTGATGTACTACTGGCTACATGTCGGATTCGGATTTTTGAGGTGGTAAACTTTAGAGCGAGTGCAAGCCTGTCTCTCATTCCCTCTGCATCTTAAGTTAGGAGCCCACAATTATTTGTAAAGTAAGAAACCCAAGTCACCCACAAAGGTTTCTCCTGTTACATTTTTCCATACTACTATCCAATTCAATATACCTACTATAACACCCTCCAAATATAATATAATATAATATATATAATATAGTATAAGATATATATAGGGAGGTAGGCATTTGCATTTAGTTGCCGTGTGAGTGAACTTAAAGGTATTCGGCCTAGCTTCTTCATAATCCTATCTTATTTCAGTTTCTCAGTTATTTTTTCTCATTTTCGAGATTTTCTGATTTTCTCTCTCTCTCTTTCTCTAAGAATAATCATAATCTTGTGCGAAGACATTCATGTAATTTATTTTCTGTACGACACAATTATTTTCTCTCTGCCCGAATTCAAAATCTTATACCATTCAAATTGGTTTACTTTTTTACTCACTGACAAGTCAGGGAGGTAAAAAAACTCATCCTTTACGTTGACATGTAGTAGACTGCATGCAATGTATTTCTGTTGCCTCTGACGTCGTGAGTGTGCCAAAACCAATACTGCCAACTTGAATTTATGTATAATTAATAACATATTTACTACAGATAACGAAACTGCAGTCACTTCAATGTAAAGTGGAAAGTTAGGACATCCCGAGCACACGCAATATAATATTCCCTTTCATTTCAAAACTCGATCGTCCAATTCCTAAAAATATCACCATCGCACCACCGCACCGTGGAGGCCGACCAGTACACAGATTTTTCCCTTCAAAAAATAGTAGTTATAGGAAACTGTTGCGAAAAATAGACGTCAAGGTAAAATACTAGATAGATATGTAGATAGATAGAACAGAAACCGAAGCCTTCAAACTACTTAACTACTGTAACTGTACTACCCCTACTTAAGTTACTCTTACTGACTCCAATCTTTTGAAGCCTGCTAAGAAGGATAGGAACCAACAAGTTCACAAATTATATATTACCTACACTAGTACAACTAGCTATGTGTAATGCATAGCAAGGGAAGAGATAGAGAAGAGGATCAGCACGTGGGCCAAAATGTCAACGTCAAAACTGAAGAAAGCGACAATGGAAACGACAGCGTCAATCAGAACGCCCACGTCAAGGGCAAGTAGACGAGTCACCCTGACTGGCTGGGAACTTCACCGCGCAATAAAAGAGAATAATATTAAAGCACTACAAGACTGGATGTTGAAAATGACTTTTGACCCTAATACACTCTTCCGTGGACAGACGCTCCTCACAACTTGCGTTCACGAGAATCGAAGAGACATACTCGAGTATCTTCTACAGATGGGTGGAAATCCCAATGGAAAGAGTGATGAGGGCGGTCGCCGGGAAGCACCTCTCATAACTGCAGTGCGTCTCAAGAATTCTCCTCTAGTTAAATTATTAATGCAGTACGGGGCTCAAATTTCACTAGGAAACTTTTATGGGTAAGAAGAGATAAACAATAAACATTTCTTAGATAATAATTATTCAAATCGCAATTTATTTTAGCACACAAGAGCAACAGCAACTTACTTTGATTCCAATTCAACGTTTAATGTTACACTGCTACTGGTACTGGTATTGGTATTGGTAGTAGTGCAGGTTAAATGGCACTGCTATGCTGTAGTAAACTACCTATATATCCCTATAAGATGACTTGCTATAATTAATTATAGGCAGGATGCAATTTACCAAGCTGTTGTGGATAATGCATTTGAGATACTGGAGTACTTACTGGGCTCCAGCTCTTCTTACGCCTACACGTGTTGGGACTTGGGAGTGAATTATGATTCTGGTCATCCGCATCAGCCACCACTACAGGAGCCTGATCAACAACAGCCAGTCTCCCTACAATGCCCACTTCATCTAGCACTCACTCAATCTATCATTTATCCATCGAAAAAGAAGAGTCTCCTCCTACTACTTCGCTTCAATTACGATTGCCCCTGTTTAGTTCAACTCCTCTCAAGACTCTCCTGTGCGGGTGCACACTTTGAGATGGAACTCTACAGACACAGACACAGACACAGGGAGGCAGCCTCAACGAGGCTAGAAAGGCCAGAAATGGGGGAAGATGGACCTGGTTTCCCTAGTGATGACAATTATAGTAATGTCAATGATTGCAATTACAATTATGACAATGCCTCAAATATCCTGCCGTCTCAAGAAGAAGTGATAAAAGTTGACCCTGAAATTATCCATTGGATTTATCTGGCTCTCGGATATCCTGTCATAAAGTTTCACTCACACCTATCTGCCTCGTCCCCTTTACGAGAGAAACAATGGCAAATAAATGACGGAAGAACGACGAGGCACTCATCAAGTCAAGAGAGAAGAAGAAGACAAGCTTTATCATTGAGCTCATATTCGCACACATTTTCGTCGTCTGCGGCTCTCTTTGGTCCAAGGAGTAGTGGTGGTGGGAATCCAGAGGTGATGTACCCGACCAAGCTAATTTATTTATCAAGAATTACCATTCGTAAATTATCAACTATCTCAGCTCGGCGACGTCAAACTAGTTTCCTAAATATTATTAAAGCACTCCCGCTCCCTCCTCCTTTAATTAATTTTCTTCTGCTGGGGGAAATAGTCGTCGGTGGTGACTACCTACACAGTTGTTGATAGACGCAAAATTAGGTCTCTGTACATAGCCAACTATATGTACATAACAATACTGTACAAACAAACACACAAGTTTGCCAACATATTCAAATACTCATTTCATACAACTTTGTTAATGTAATGTAAGAGAACCGAACTGCAGGGGGAAACTTTTTTAAGAGAGGATTAATCAGATTTTAGATGAATAAATGCGAAAGCCATTGAGCCATTTAACGTGGTCAACTAGGCTGCGGGGTACAAGAGTCTTCATCATCTACATTTTAATCTCGCCCTCACCCGTGCCGTATCCCCATAAACAGGAATATATGCATGCACTTTGGGAAAAACTCGACCAAATGGAACAAATGGAACCTAAAATGGCAGGGCAGTTATTTACATTGTAAATATGAAATACCTAGCTACCTAGCTAAATTAGTAGTACAAAGTCATACTCACCCTGCCCTGATGAGTCATGAAGCACAGCTTAGTCTTTGGGGGAAACTAACTTTTGAATTATTTTACCATTCATTTTTACTTCTACTTTAGGTAAGCAGACCGTCGGTGTGGATACATACAAAGTGGCCAAAGTCTATTTTTCAGTAAAAGTGCAATGACAATTTGCAACTACAACAACAATGTAATGGGCTTCCCCTTCTGCGTAAAGCCTTCCTTCTACGTACACTGGAGTCAATAGCATTCTAATTAAATTATTATTATAATTAAAGTGATATCTTTTACTACTTGGCATTAAATTATCTGTAAAATCCAACCTCGGAAGCAAGAAGCAACTAACTTAATTAGTAGCGTTAAGGTACATTTATGTATTTATGTAGTTTATTTCACAATCCCCCAACATTTTATACTTTACTTTACGATACATTTAAAATTGACTCATCGTAGAGTACGTAATCATTTTGTAATAATTACAATCAGTCAGCAAGTCAATGTTCAGCTGTTTTTAATAGATTTGAAAAGTGAATCACCCTCTACATAATTACATATTTTCAACCTTCCAAGCATCAGCACGATTGACGATAGATAGCATATTGTTGACAGTAATCTTTTAACAAACAGCATATAAATAATAATTGCAATAACCGGCTTTCTAATGTACAAAGTAGGTAAAAACTAAAAATATGTATCTCAGACGTAGTAAAGTTGTATTCACGAGGGATTGAGACTGTCGTGGAGTATGAGGCTGATATGTTCAACAGAAACTATCAGTACGTTTTTACTTTGATCGACAATGCAGAAGTTTTAAAATGTTTACTGACTAGTGACGATGCGAGTAAAAAAAAAACTGGAATCAGAATCACAGGAAAGATATCTATACAAGTAGTGACCGTAAAACAGACAGCTTTAGCGTCAATTGTGACATGTGACGTCATTTAATCGACATTTCATAACCCCATCTGATTTTAAAGTTCCTCTCTCCGGAGTTTCGGAAATCCTCATATCAATAAAATAAACATCAATATCAGATTTACACTGAACTGGCTATAAATCCAAGACTAGTCAGTCGGTACTACTACAGCTCGATACATACATACATATGTAGTTTTACAGCTACCTTAAATATATGTACTATATATAGGTACTTATGGAGCTTCGCACTACGCAAATTATGTATGATCGAACATTGCTTTACAAAAATACAATAATAGTATAGAATTACAATTTTTTTCGATTATACAAATCGTAAATCGAGAAGCATTCTGCATGTCCTATGCCCATAGAGAATGTCAGTAGATATCATAACGATAACTATTCCCATATTTTTTTTAGCTTCGTTCGTGAGATACAATAAAAAGAAATGATACGAAACGAATACAGGAGGCAAAGCATGCGAGTACCTAATTAAGTCCTCTTTCTAACCAAAAAACAAAAGCAAAAGGCAAGAGATGGACTTGAATCCTGTGCGTTCTGCCGTGCCACTGGGTCATAATCAATAAAATGTACTAACACTCACATTCATACATACATATTCCCCTCAACACTTTGTGAGTGTGAGCGATCCCATCCATAGCTCCTCGTGTAATTTCAAATTGACTCCCATCTAATCTAATCAATATGGTAAACAGAAACATTTAATACTCTACTATCTACACAATGACTTGTACAGCGCCATCATTATTCTCAATTTCACAGAAAATTGCTTCAAATTGCAGCATTTCACTGAAAAGTGTCGTAATTCGCTCCACTCACCAGTCAGCTAGGCCTTCGTCTACTACGTGCTTCCTACATACTTATCTTTCCTGGCGAGCGATGACTCGTGCAAATGGAAAATGTGATATTTTTACTTCCAATTGTTTCTATAACTAGTTATGTATATTGTTTTGAAGTACCTAAGTATTATCTGCATTTGTTTAAACATGTCTCACAAGTATATTTGTATTTGTAAATTCAAGAAATAAAATAGCTAATGAATAGGATTCCCTTTCCCCATTTAACATCTGTAAAGTAACTGCAGTAGTACAGTGAAATCTTTGAATACCGGGTCTCCCAAAAAACAAAAACAAAAAAAACAAAAACCCTCTTAAATCAGTCATGGGCGTGATAAATTACTTATAAAACGAAAATGATAACATCCAGCAACTATTTACATACTAATTAATAAATATTTGGACTCAACTAGTAGGTAAGTGAACTGTAAACAGTAACCAGCAACCGCACTTTAAAATGATTTCCATTATTGATTTTTTAAATTTTAGTATGATAAAATTGTACATGCTACTGTTAAAGCCATAAAATGTCTTTTAAAGGAGGCACGTTCGGCCAGACCGAAGACGGCACCTTTAAAAAACTTCGGGTGAAAAATCGAAAAACTTGGGCAAAACATCACAATTTCTGGGTAAAAACTGGGAAAATACGTTAAGAAATGGTCACCCTCCTAAAATATCGGTTTTTTCATCTTATCCGAATTTTATTTTAATAAAATTCTGGACTGCCTTTAAAACGGACAAGAATTGACGGTCCGTGCAGAAGCCGGAATATCGAGATTCCACTGTATACAGAACAATGTGCGTATTTCTTATAGATATCAAATACAGAAGCTGTACCCTCCGCAAAAAGATTCTCCATGAACGCCACCTTTATCTCCTTTATTGTTCTCGTGTTGTAACCTATGTTTTAGTACTACTAATTAATTTATTCATTAAGCCCCTGAATCAGAAAGAGCATAATTTGATGTGAAATGGTAAAGTTTCGACTTAATACTAGACATGGAATCCAACGCCCCAGCCTACATTCCAACAACAACGGCACCTACACAAAAGCAGTGTAGAAAATTCCAAATTGCAAATTGCAAAGATGACGTACTTGAATCCGTCCGAAGTACCCAAAACTTTGTTCGACGAATACAGAACAGCACTAGACGTGAAGTAGCTAGTTAAGTGGGAGTTGGAACGAACATTAATAATTTACCAAGAGAGAGAGAGAGAGATACTTCCGATACTTGTGCAGTCTAGTTAATTAGGAGCAATTTAGTAAATGAATGCATGAGTATACCAAACCAACTCATGAATGCCTGCAAGCATGACAATAGCTAAATATTATCTTTGAGTTCCTACTCCTACAAGAGATCTGATACGGAACCCAAAAGGGAGAATGGAACATAAAAGGAATTTCGAATTTGGAATTTTCATGAAGATAATTTCTATGCTAGTCATGAACCCAAAGTCATAATTTTAGATTAATTAGTTGAAGCCTTGTTCTTACGGCTCAATGTGTATACGTATGTGTGCACACTCCCATCAGAAAACATCAACTAACTGGAGTAAAAAATATACGTAACACAACAGTTACCGTATACAGCACATTAGCAGTAAAATGGTAATGGCGTATCATTTCATTTCGATGATGTGCTCCAAGTTCCAGCACTCAAAAGCTCAAATGTTCATATTATGCATTTCTCTCTACAGTCTACATACAAAGGACAAGGGAAAAAGATGGAGATAGAATGATAGGACCGGTTCCAGCAGCTCCAGCTTCCAATTCTAGAACACACTATCCACAATGCTATAAAATCTTCGACTTGTTTTTTCTATAAAACTAAAAAAGGATCTACCTGGCATGGGAAAAGTCTAAAAGTCCACGATATTACGACAGGCTACATCCCAATCCCAAAGTCCCATGCTCTGAATTTCCCATTTGCCTATCAATTCTATTTCAGTGAGTTTCATAAAAAAAGGAGCAATCCCCGTTCGATTCGGGGCTCTCAATTCTGAATTCTAACTCCCAAAATTCAAAGCCATGTAAGGACCTAGATGCCTTTAAAATACTTGAATGTAGTTATATGTATCGGTATTCGGTATCGTGTGTATAGGCACTATAGGTATATCTTTAAAAACCAGGTTTGCCTTTTTGCCTTTTGCCTTAAAATATTTTGCCTCTTGCCTCACTTGCCTGAACAGTATTATTGACAGGCTGAAGGCGGAAACAAATTCGCACGTGTTCTTTTTTTTTACCTTTTTATACCTACATGCACTACATAGAGGAAATGGACATACCAAGACCAACCTTTGTATTGTCTATTGTGTATACCTATGCAATTCTGCGAATACAAATACCTCACACGCAAAATGAGGGATTTTATTATAAGGCAGAAAAAAGAATGAAACGAAACAAGAACCCGAAATCGAAAACCGAATAAGTTACCAAACTGGAGGGTTTACAACAAGGAAACGTCAAAAAGACGGGTAGCAGGTACAAGTTTAGCACGTTGCTCGATCGTCTGAGCCTGAGCCGTATTATTTACAAGTATGTACCTAGGTAACGGTATACCTATGAATGAATGAAATGGCAAAATTGCAATGTCAACATCTGTGTACAAAAAAACAGTTTTTTTGACATCTGACTAGTGAGTGAAATATTACCGATTGGCTGTGCTATGTATATAGCCATGTACCTAGGTATATGTAATTTGATCAGAATTCGAGAATGATTTTTTCTTTCGTCTTCCGGTTCCGATGTTCCGAACCGGGAGAATCAAGACCATCACACTGTCGTTCTATTACTAGTTAGATTGTTAGATATGAGAAGTTAAAAAGAGAGATCACATTTTGCAGAAAAGGGATTCGATTTTCGTAATGCAAAGAGCGACTGCCGAAATCTAGTATGAAATCTGCACATGGAATTTATGAATCGATCCGGAAATTTTAATTACTTGAAGATTATATTTATAAATATTATATTTATAAGCCTACCTATATTTAATTCATTCAGACCACGGACTAAAGCGTGTGTACTGTATACTGTATACACAAAAATTAAATCCTGAATGAAATCCTGAATCCTGACAGATAAAAAAACGTGGCAAACTCATCATCAAAACTTCCCTCTCCATCCATCAGGTCCCACCGTCATTCAACTCACTCACATTTCTCATCTGCAAAAGAACAACTGACAACTGAACAAACATCTATCTGCGTTAAAGCTGCTTTAACTTTTATTTGTACAATCCAGTTAATGATAGGATAGTGTAAGTACTTAACTCAGGCTCCAACGTCATAATTACTAATGCAGTGTAAGTCGTGACAGGTATTTAGACCAGCTTGTTATTAGTTTCGTTAGAAGTACAAGTCAAAAAATACGGACTAATCACTAATCACTAAATCTTATGTAGCTGCCGGAATATTCAGAACAAAAACAAACAAATATAATTCCTAACAGTTTATTGTAAAATTCTGTTGTAAATCATCCAGCACATAAAACATCGAACTGTCCATCATGCATCATCTGTAATTTCACAGCTACAAAAATATCTGGGAAAAAAGGTAAGTAGGTGTCCTTAATCTCTCCCATTAAATATACGATAATCTATTATCTCAATTTCTCAATTACATATCTACAATTCTGCATACAAAATAGCTACATATAAGTTACACGAAGGGCTGCGAATGATTGCCAGTTGGGAATAAAATGATGTAATGCACTTACCTAAAGTGGACTCGGAAATCGGAGCTGAATAACAATTATTTATAATTTGGTGATTGAACCTGACGGTTTGACGGTTTGCTGGTGTGTGTGTCATATTGGGGTCTTAGTGACAGCAAGTGGCGGTAAAATATTATTACTAAAACATTATTCTTTCTATCACCAGAGACGAGAGACCAGGGACTATTGACTAGTGAGAGTCCACGTCACCGAAGACAAGACAAAGCTACGAAGAGCCCGACCTGCTGACAACTAACTTGGAACACGACAAGGAGGAGGACGATTGCAGACTGTGTTCAACTATCTGTGAAAGCTCTTTTTTTGATTCTCAATTCGGTTTCGGTTTGTATTCGGAGATTCTGGCAGAAAGGGAAAAAAGGAGAAGCGCTGGGCTGAAACTATCAAACAACTATCAAACTCTGGAACTGTTGAATGTACCAGCGGACCCGTCGACAAGGGGCACTAAATACTAATACACACAAGTCACACAACCACCGAAACCTACGTGGAGAGACGGGTAGACTCTGCGACACCAAAACAGAGAGGACAAAAAAAAATATTCGGTTCGAAGAGAGAGGCTGAACTGGTACTGGTGACTGGTGACTGGCTACTACCCAGGCAGCTTCGAGCAGAGTTCCACATCAAGACTATCCATCGCCCTCTCGTCCTTTTGTTTGGTTTTGCTTCTCTTCAACTCAACAACTCATCATTTTAGATGCGCTAATTCAGGAACGAGTCAATAAAAGGGGGGAAAAAATAGGTGCAAGTTAGGCCGGAGCTGGTGCTGGTGAGCGTTTGAGTCGAGTGCCCAGTAGTCAGAGGACGAGTCAGTAGTGGTGCTACATAGTCAGTCGCCAATAGTTTTTCCGTGAGCCTCATCGGTTATGTAAAGCTCAAATAACTCCATTAGGGACAGACGTGGTAGTTGCAGTCTCAGCTACATACCTAGAGGAACGGAACAGGGAGGGAGACCGAATAAAAAAAACATACCGGGCAGGATCCGAATTCCAATTCCTAGATAGTCACACGAACGAATACAGTTATTACAAGTAAGTAGTGGAGAGGAAAGCGAGTTACATTCTACATACGACGGGCCGATACCCACATGCGAACCGAATTCGAGTTGGTTTGAAGACGGAACGAGGTACCTAACGTATATAATAGACCCTTATATCGTTCCATATTCGGTTCGGTGTTGTATTTGTATCACACGTTACATTCCCTGCTGAAGGAGCTAAGAGCGTGGAGAGTGGCGAGAAGAGAGCACTGGATACTGTAGACCTCTGGAACTCTGGAACTGAGGAACATCAAAAGACCGAGGACGAAGACGAAGTAGTAGAAGTTGTCAGTTGTAGGTATTTTGTACTGAGGCTGTACTGTACTGCTCCGTCTCGTCCTGTGTAAGCCCCGCTACTGTGCTGTAAAAACCCGGATCGGATCAACCAAAGCCCAAAGCAAAGGAGCAGCAGCAGCATCGAGGAAGGCTGCGAACATTTGCAGTATTGATCGAGGGAACCCTCATTCCATGAGGCAGTGAGAACAGCCTGAAAGTATTCACCGTCAACCGTAACATAACATAGCCATCTTCGAGGGCTCTTTTGCAGAATATTTTGTCAGAAGTCCGTAACTCTGTCCTGTACTGCTTTGCTTTGTACATTCTCCAGTATTCTGCCCTCCGTCAGTATTAGTCGTCGTCGCTACTTCGGGCTCCTATCTTCCTTCTTCCGTCCTTGTACACCGACGTACATCCACTTCACGACTCCCACATCGTCTTGGCTCCTCCGTGGAAGACCCAAATTGAATACGATGTCATCGAAGCAAGAGATTTTATTCCTTTTTGATGTCGATGGAACTCTAACAGCTCCTCGTCAAGTATGTTGATTTTTCTAATTTACATATTATTAATCTTGACAAAATCTACAGGCTCAAATCATTTTCACTTTCATGATTTCCACGTCTTGACATCTTTGCCATGAGGATTCCGAGAGTACAGGAACATATAATATTAAAGGAACATTAGAATACTGAATTCAAGGCAGGTTAGATTCTATAGAAAAGAATATTTAAATTCAGGCGGAGGCGGATTTACGTACTTAAATATACTGATTTAATCATCTCGCCTCCTTTTGTTAACTTTGTTATTTGCATTAAAATCCTGTTGCCTGCTGCCCTCGTCGGTAATATTTTAAATATTAAATTCAGCATTAATATCGCTCGCCACGGAAAGACAAGGAGAGAGAGTAAGAATAATATATTCGTCATTGAACTACCCGCTTTCGGGTTGTAAAAAGCATAATAAATCTCTACGCTGTGAAATTCAAAGTCCCGAGTCCCGGTCTCCTCCTCGATGCCTGTGTGTAGTGGGAAAGATGCCTAAAATATTGTCAACTGTGAGCAGTGAGCAGGAGTATTGAGAGGATTTGCGGGGGAATGACTAGAGACACCCTGAATAATGAATCAAATGAAAATGAATTGGGAACTTTGGGGAACCGTTGAACATGCGAAGAATTTTTGTCTTGCGCGGTTTCATTAGGGGCGCAAGCGTGGGTTTACATCTCTCTACCTTATTAGGAGAAAAAAAATAGAGGAGACCTCTTGAACTTTTAACGTTTTTCCTTTGTTCCTTTCAGTTTCATGTCTTTTTAATGAAATTATCTCAAGTTATATGATTACATTTATGCAGGTTATCGATCCGGCCATGTACGATTTCATTACGAGACATCTTCGGGAACATGCTTATATCGGTCTCGTAGGAGGATCTGACCTTGCCAAAATTTTAGAGCAAATGGGAGGGAAGAAAGGTGATATATAGATAAAGTCAAATTAAAAATTTCCACTTGAGTATTCTTACCTCTTTAGAGCGTAGATACTCTTATACTCGACTGCCTTTATTTGTCATATTTTTTGTATTCATTATATTTATGTTTTTTTTTCGGTGACCTTTATGTACAGCCCTGGATGATTTTGACTACGTTTTCTCGGAGAATGGCCTGGTTGCTTACGAAGGTGGAAATCTCTTGGGAACAGAATCGATACAAAATAGCATGGGAGAAGAAAAGTTGCAAAAGTTTATCAATTTCTCATTATCTTACATGTCTAAATTGACGCTGCCGGTGAAGCGAGGAAATTTTATTGAATTCCGTAAAGGAATGATTAATGTCTGCCCCGTTGGTCGTTCCTGTAGTCAAGAAGAGCGAATTCAATTTTTCAATTATGATAAGGTAGAATTTATTGTCAAAAGCTTTCAAGGATTTGATACTTTTTTCCTTTCTATTTTGCATGGGCTTAGCTATTTAAGGATACCGGTAATTTATGTAAGGAGAAACATGAATTGAATTATATTTTTTTTTACTCTTCTTTCTTTTATGTATTTAGGAGCACAAGATCCGGGAAAAATTTGTAAAAGTATTACAGGAAGAATTCCCTGACTTAGGTCTCACCTTTTCCATTGGTGGACAAATCAGCTTTGATGTTTTCCCCACTGGATGGGATAAAACGTACTGCCTTAAATACTTGGATAGGTTCTCCAAGATTCTTTTCTTCGGAGATAAAACTAATGAAGGTGAGAATGATCATGAAATATTTAATTCATCAAGAACGCTGGGACATTCCGTTACTAGTCCAGAAGATACAAAGGTGCAAGTTACGAAGGCTCTGGGATTGGAGTAAAAATTCAGACCACAAAAATATTATATAACTATGTATGTCATTGCGGACTATTGCCTACCTTGAAAATGTTGGTACCTTAAACAATACTGTGGATAATACGAATAATACATGTACATCCGTTTCAATTTAAATGATTTCCGTATTTTAATTTGTATGTAATTTATTTATTTATTCTGTTAATTCACGGCATTGCATTGCATTGCCCGTGCATTACAAATGTTGTACTATTGCTATAAGCGTGATGATTGAAATTAAAATTTTATAACCTATCTATAAAATAATGTGTCCTACACTACACATATGCACATTACAGATACACATATTGTTATTGAAAATTCATAAATTCATACGCATTACTTTATTGACATCAGATTAAGTGAAAGCATGCCTAATCCTTATTAATTTAACACTGCCCAATTTGCCCAGTCAACTGTACATACATACATACCTTGCAGCTTCTCATTAGGATTCATGATTTAGGGAGCATGATTGGCCATAATGCACACTGAAAAATTAACTTTAGATTTAGTTGAGAGATTTTTAGTCTCGATTAAAATAATACCCAACCCCTTGCATGGTTTCCAATTACAATACAGTTGAATGAGTCATGCAGGCAGATAAAAATATGTAATGGGAAGGAAATGCTACACAGTGCATTTTCTACAATTATTGGTAGTATTCATTGCAAAACAACGGAAACACGCAGTGGACCCAGTAAATAGAATAACTACATACTTACAGGCCTCAGTTATTTTACAACTGACTAGTGAGTTTACTGTCCTTCATAATAGTAATAATAAATTATTGTTTCGGGTAGAAAGGGCTTTTACTTCCATTTTACGGTGACATATGAGTCAACACATGAACCAACTGTAACCTTGAGCTTAATTTGTCAGCTAATTACTATGTAGTAACTATCCTCACATACCTATATGGATATCTAGTTACGTACAACTTACTGGGGTGATAATGGCATCACAAGGGTCCGTATTATTCTCCTCACCTGTCGTTTATTTTTTGAAAACGAATATTCTTCACTGATATGCATATAATATAGTCACAGGGTGTTGCTGTCACTTTCGTCAGTCTGCGAGTAATTATAATTCTCTAAAAATAAGGTTTCTTGTGTTACTGCTCGACTATTAAAAGAGCGATCCATAAAATTGTTAAGCTACAAAACTACAAACATCAACAGCATTTACATAAGCATGTTAGCAAGTGGTGTTTCCAGCCTACATGTAATTATCTTATGAAAATAATAATTACTTTCTTTCCTGTCGAATATAATTTTTATTTGCTAGCTTTAGCGGCTATATCTATAGATAGATATGTAGATGCAAATATGTACCTACATTATACATACATAAGTCGATACTTGCCGTGCTCTTAATACACCCAACTGTAATTCCACGGAAATCCTTACTACTTAAGTAACTAATGTTATTTTAACATCGCCAGGGTATATCCGTAAGATTAAGTAATCGTGTGAGTAATAAATAGCAGTGGCAATAAGACAGCTTTTGTTTTTTAAGTATGTGTTGCCTTCTGTGTGTTCTTCATCTTCGTGTACTATGAAAATACAGATAAAGACAGGTAAGGGCTGTCAACTGTGAACTGTGAACGGGGCTGGTGTCATAGCATGTGACAGTGAGTTATGAACTTGTTGTGATGTGATGATCATTCAAGAAAATGAAGGCATGAAAATAATAATGCAGAATTGATGTATTTGAACCTTTTAGCTTCAACAACAGTGTAAGTAAGTGTAAATGAAGCTTGAGGCATTGTGCAGCGTAAAACTTTTAGGTATCATTTTTGTGTATAATTATTATTATGTGGGTACTTGGCTTTACTTGCCTTGTTTTTGAATGGCCTTTGGTTGAAGAACTTTTCAGTACAAAAATTATGTGCTTTGGACAAGACAAAGTAGTGTGGCCAAAACAGTGTGGGACACTTCATTGGGAAACCATGCAAA
>JAQFZC010002002.1:0-25492 GCA_034695205.1 Dicyrtoma fusca | reverse complement strand
ATTAAATATTTGCAATTCAAACAATAATGCAAATTACATAACACTTCAAAAATTATTTTAAAAACATGAAAAATAATTATATTTTAAGTTTTTATGAAGCTGCTCACAAATGGAATAAATCAGTGCTGTCCAAATTTTTTGCTAGTCTAAACTAGTCTAGTCACGTTCAAAATCAAAGGCAGATAGTTAAGTTAGTTACTTAGATAGTTAGTTAGTCACAGTGTCTATAGTAGATTCTTTAGTCCGATAGTCTAGTCAGATTCCCCATCCCCCGCTTGACACAAATCCGTTGCCAAAATTCAAGTGTAGCCACGACCTAAATTAAAGGCAGCTAGTCTAGTCTACTGTAGTCCATACGTTTTTCGAGACCTGCCTAGTCTAGTCTAGTCTAGTCAACACGAAATTTACCCTAGTCTAGTTAAGGCACAAAGTAACAAGCCAGCTATCCCTTAACATGGGGAAAATCGTAGCTAGTCTAGCTAAGTATAGTAATTTTTTGACGCCTTTTGCTAGGCTAGTCTAGTCTATTCAAGTCTTTGCTAAAAATTAACTGCCTAGTCTAGTCAAGTAACATGGATACGACGTCGATGAGCTAGTCTAGTCTAGTCATTTTTTAAAAATCGGCTAGTCTACTCCAGTCTTTTAAAAGGGCCGGCTAGTCTAGTCAAGTCTAGTCAATCCTAGTCAAGTCTAGTCAATCCTAGTCAAGTCACGACTTTTTGACTAGACTAGGGCAGCACTGAAATAAATAGACTTGACTTCTCTTACAACCATTGAAATAAAACCGCAAAACATTTGGCACACCAATAGTCTTAAATCATTCATACAGCCCTCAAACGCACAACCACCACACAAAATGCCACCCGTGGAGAAATCTAACATTTTCTGCACGCACTATAGACTTGTGGCAAAAATTAAACTGATCTCTCGTGGTGCACACAATGCAACAAAAGTTGAGCAAACCTAGTTCTTACAGTTGTCTGGTCCAAGCCTACTCAATAACAAGAAAAATTGTAAGTTCTTATTTTTTGTACATTTTTGCTCTATAGATTGATTTTATTTGTTTCCTCTTTATCTTTTCTATTTCTAGCCGATTTATTTTTCAATTTTTCCCCTAATTATTTTGCGATTTATTACGAGTTCGCTTTTTCATTTCAGTTCCTGTATTTCGTCATCTCAGTTTCCGTTTCTGCTCTTTCTTCTTTTCCAATTCCTTTTCTGTGTTGGAAATTCTTCTTTTCCTTTTGATTTGTATCTTTTTCCTCCCATTTTACGAAACGAAATTCTTCTTTTCCCAATTTTTTCTCTGCGATTCTTTTTTCTCCACTTTTGAACTTTTCCTTTTCCAAGTTCTTTTGTTTTTGTGGTACGAGTTCGTTTTTTCATTTCAGTTCCTGTATTTCGTCATCTCAGTTTTCGTTGCAAATTTCGTCTTCATTTTTTCTTTTCAGTTCAGTTGTTACTTTCTGCTCTTTCTTCTTTTCCAAGTCCTTTTTTGTGTTGGAAATTCTTCTTTTCCTTTTGGTTTGTATCTTTTTCCTTCCATTTTACGAAACGAAATTCTTCTTTTCCCAATTTTTTCTCTGCGATTCTTTTTTCTCCACTTTTGAACTTTTCCTTTTCCAAGTTCTTTTGTTTCGTGGTACGAGTTCGTTTTTTCATTTCAGTTCTTGTATTTCGTCATCTCAGTTTCCGTTGCAAATTTCGTCTTCATTTTTTCTTTTCAATTCAGTTGTTAATTTTCTGCTCTTTCTTCTTTTTCCAGTCCTTTTTTGTAGTGCAAATTGTTCTTTTCCTGTTAGTTCGTTGCTTCTCAATTTTCATAAAGATTTTATGCGATTACTTTTTTAACAATTTTTGCCTTTTTTTCTTTTTCACGTTCGTTCGTTTTGTGTTATGATTTTGTATTTTATTTATTGTTTTTTTCCTAAGCTCGTCTATTTCAGGTATTTTCATTTTTCTGTTCCTGTAATGGTTCGTGTGCCCTTTTTGCCTCTTTCTATTTCAGTTGCTATCCTTTTAAATTTATTGCTGTTTTTCATCCCTGTGGTGGTCCCTTACATAACTTTTACTCACTTTATTTTGGTCCTTCAACTTTTCTTAACCTTTTCACCCAACCCATTCACTGTTTCATTTTTTCCAATTTCTACTCCCAGTGTTTCCATCCTTTCAAGTTTTTTGAACTTTTCCCCTCATCCCTTCGACTCTTGAACTTTTTTCAATTGTTACACCCAGCACTTTTATCGTTCAACTTTTCTCAACTTTGTCACTCAACACTCTCACTATTCAACTTTTTTCCAACTTTTACTCATTTTATTTCGGTCCTTCAACTTTTCTCAACTTTTTCACCCTACCTATCTATGTTTCATTTTTTCCAATTTCTACTCCCAGTGTCTCTATCCTTTCAAGTTTTTTGAACTTTGCCCTTCATTCCTTCGACTCTTGAACTTTTTTCAATTGTTACACCCAGCACTTTTATCCTTCAACTTTTCTCAACTTGAGAGTTGTGATTTACTTTAACTATGTAAGTATTACCATATACACGATAATATATACAATTCATTTGTGCTGGTAGGAACAAGCAAAAACTGAAATTCAACTCAACCAGTTTCTGGCTCTCTGAATCACGCAGTTAACACACGGAGAATATTGGGAACAATTTTGTAAGTTTAAATGAACAAGTTTGGAAAATTTTATTAAGTTTGTAATTATAGCATGGTTAGGTTGTATAATAAAAGATAATTAAAAAACTATATTGTTGGAATTCTTTTTTGTAAATTTTACTTCTAGTTATTTTTGTACATCTGTTTGGAAGTAACACTTGCGCTGTTGTTACACCAGAGAAAAACCATTCGCTTTATTGAACGGGCTGCTATTCCCTGTTAGGTTTTCCTTTGGGGAGTGAAATGCCCAAAGTCCAACAAACGCGTTGTGTTGAAGCTCTGTATAATTCAGCTAGTGTGCTGTAACACATCTTGTAACCAACTGCCAAATGGAGTTACAATCACTAAGAAGTCCATACAATCGGGAGGAATCAATTTGCATTAAAAATGAATTCGAAATGGGTATGTATGTATTTACTTTCTTGTAAGTGTCGTACGTGATAATTGTGTGATCTCTGGTACTAATATTTCAAAATATTTAGCTGTTTAGAATGCATTATAATGTGAACACATTTAGTTGGGTTTGAATAGTCACTGAAAGCAATAGTCACATTGGAAATTATGAATATTGATAAACAATAAGCTGAGTACACTCTTATAGAAAATATGGGAGTACAAATGGACCTACTAAGCTGTGGATGTAGACGGATCCGTGGGAATGGGATGATGTGGAGTAAAAGATAGAATGCAAAAGTAGGCAAATGAGATTTTACGGTGCCTATGAACAAAGACAATTGCCATCAAATAGATTGTTGAGCACGAAGACAAGAGAGATAGAATGGAACCCTGAGCTATGAGTATGTTGCTGTAGACAGAAAAATGTTCGCACTTGCAAACGCAATAAAAATAAAACATTTTTAATTAAATTAAAAATACCTAAAGCTTTTGTGCTCCGTGTCTCAAATACAATACGTATGTATCTACAGATCCCCGTCCACGCCCACTAACTCCCATATGTGCACGGGCTCGGAGGAGCAGATCAAATTACTTGCAATTTATATTTTTATGTATGCATCTCCCTCATCGCGGATTCCCAAACCACGTACTTACTGATAATTAATTGTCTATATATAGGATCGTATTGAAACAATTTCTGACTTGTACAAGTTTGAATATTGGGTTGTGAAGTTAAAAAAGTAGGTAGTCGTTACCTCATCTGCCACGGCCTCTCCAGAAGTGGTTCCCAAGTCTTGCTCCTACAGTAGCTTAGGTACTTACCTACTTAAATGCACTTTTCTTTACAAGCTGCATGCCAAAGGTGCTAGCAAAAGAATACCTATGTAGACTTGTGTTGTGCATCTCTGTAAATTAGCAGCCCTAAGCTCGGGCTCTAAGTACAGTTAATGTATTTACGTGTGTGAGTGCACCTGGAACTGCAAGATTCACGGCTTAAGGTGTTGGCGTAAGAATACGCATGGAGCTCTTTCCTCTTCTGCCATTACACAGTACTTGCCTACTGCTCTTGTTTTATCTTTTCTATAAAATTAAATACAAAAGCTGCCCACTTGTTTGGATTATGCAAGACATACATTATTAATCATTGAGCCATTGACCGGAGAAATATGCATATCTTCATACGTAGTCTTATGTTAGAACCTAAAGGTACTTAAGCATGTAGTTACATCAAAAGTACAGGAGTTAGAGCTGTGGGCCAGTACTTTGAAGTGGTAGATGAAGAAAATCTTTTTGTGTATTCTTAGGCGAACACCTTAAGCCGTGCATCTTGCAGTTCAACGTACACTAACACACGTAAATAGATAAGCTGTATTTGTTAAAAGAGGTAGGAGCTGCTGCTGTACAGAGATGGAGGAGGCAAGTCTACATAGTTATTCTTTCGCTAGCAGCTAAAGGCATGCAGCTTGTGAAGCAAAGTGCATTTACGTAGGTTAGTACCTCAGCTACTGTCGGAGCATAACTTGGAAATCACTTTAGTTGAGGCCGTGGCAGATGAGGTAAGGACTACCTACTTTTTTAACTTCACGACCCAATATTGAAACTTGTGCAAATCAGAGATTTTGGCGATGCAGTTCTATTTATAGACAATTAATTATCAGTAATTACGTGGTTTGGGAATCCGAGATGAGGGAGATGCACACTTAAACATCCTAAATACAAGTAATTTGACGTGTTCCTCCTAGCTCAGGCACATGTGGAAGAATTACCTGTAGATATATACGTAAGATATTCGGACAGCGGAGCGCAAACGATTTAGGTAGGTTTTATTTTTATTTCGTTTGCAGAGCTAGAGCTGTGGGCCAGCACTGTTCAGCGGTAGAGAAGGAAAGAGCTGCTTGCGTGCTCTTAATATAATAGCTAGCGTATTTAATTTTTATTGCATTTTTTGCGAAAAGTTTCGTCTGTGTACTGAAACTAACCTATAATTCTGCGTTTCACTCTTTCTCCCTCTTTTAACTCTTGCCCTCGTGGTCAGCCATATATTTAAAGACAATTTTCTCCGTTCATCGACACCGTCTAATCTCATTTACCTACTTTTGCATTCCATCGTTTACTCTACTCCATCCCATTCATACGGCCACGTCTTCATCCTCAACCATATAGGCTCATTTGCACTCCCATCATTCCTATTGCATTTTGTCCATTGCCGTGGACTCGGCTTATTGTTTTATAATTTTAATACTTTGCAAAGTTATTACCGTTAATTGGGAGTAACCCATTCAAGGGGATGATGTATTATCAAGTTTTGAAAATTTTTTGAATTTTTATGCCACTTCTCTTAAATAAGTTTGGAACTTTTGCACTCAGCCTCCCCTCCCCTTATTTTGTTTTTGAATTTTGATTTTCCCGCCCATCAAACCGAAATAATATTTGTGCCATCACCCTTTCCTTGTTCAGGAGAGGTAACGTAAGGGGGCTTTTCTGGCTGAGGGGATCCCACGCTCTAATTGAGGTCGCCCACCTATGCTAGCATAACCACACTTTAGAGCGTACATTCCTTGTGGAATTATTTTTTCTCAAATGCAGTGATTTTTTTCACAATAATTTTCTTCCTAGTTAAATTCAATACCGATTAATTTACATTTAATGTTACTAGTTGATGGTGCATGTAGTCAATATAGATACGTAATTAAGTAGTTTTTTTGTCCTTGTTTTATCTTTTAACTTTTATCACTTCATTGCTCCGTTGGTCATCACCTCTTTTGTGTTTTGAATTACTGTTATCGCTGTTCGTTTGCATAATCTGCCACATATTGCTAATGACTTTTTTAACATTTTTATTTTTTTCTCTAGCATTTTACTATTCAACATTTATCAAGTCTTACTTCCAGAGTTTCTAACTTTTAACTCTTTTTACCTTTTGCTAGTATTTTTACCTTCAACTGGTTTCAACGTTTGCTCCCAGTAGGTCTACTCTACCGCTTTTGCCTGTAGTGATTGTGTGTTTCTACTAATATCTTTCTATTCTTATATTTTGTTCATTGTTTCTTCTAATATCCTAAGTGTTAAATCTTTGTTGCAAAATGTCAGCAATTAACCAGAATGAATTCGTGCACAAGATGTGGTTTACTAGGTATATAGTTTGTAATTTGCAATTATTACAGATTTTTCTTGTTTTAGAATTTCCATTTTCGAGTTTACCAGCTTTAATTAACGAGTGGCCGCAGAGGAAAGTAACAACGCCTGATAATGAAAATGTACACACTCTAAATTGTAAAAACTATAAATTTGAATTTCATGAATCTTAAAAATAACTCACTACAAGAAATTTACATTTTTACTTATATTTTACGTATAAACTAAGTATCTTTTTACCGTCGAATTTCTTGCTAAATGACTACTATTAGCTGGTTAATTAAATGTAGCAACGGAAGTTCAGTAATTTTCAGTGATTATTGAAATTAATTTCAGAATTTAAAGTTTTACGATTTGAAAGTTATTCGTAGCAACAAATATTTATGTTTTAGATAGTGAACTAAGATTCAATGATAAAAAATTAGGCCTGGATTATAAAACTAGCTCTAATAGTAATCAAAAACGATGGTTATCTATTTGTACCAGTTTAACGATTTGTTGCTGCTACTATTCCAATTTTGATTAGAAAATTTTGTTGTCGAATCACCTAATAACTGTTGTCTATTAGCAAAAATATTTCCCTAAAAACGTTATTTTACTGTGCCTTAAAATTGTTATTCAATTTATGATTCTAATGAAATTCAAAAAAATGAATTCAAATAATATACACATGTAAATCATTTTCTATTAAACTAATTTCAAATGCAAGTACATTAATTAATTTTTACTTTTTTCAGGAAATTACGACAACCGCTGTCTTAAAGGCTACTGAGGAAATTGAAAATGCACGTCAAGGTGTCTTGAAAAAAATGTTGTCGATGTTACTGATAACTAAACACCATTCAACAGTAAAGCCTGTGGGTCTGCTTGATCAGTTGCGAAACTATTTAAAAACTAAAGCCCAATACTTCACTCAGTTACTGCGCAAACGGTTAATAGAGAGACATGTCAGAAAATATTTTCACGTGCTTCTTCCTCCAAAGAAAAGAAAAAAGAAAAAGAACAGTCCAGCTAAAATCAAAAAAATGAACGATAGAAAAAAGATAAACAGAAAGATTGCGAAGAGATTAAAAAACAAATAACGCGTGTTGCTCGTTGCAAACATGCAAGACAAGTGTGCCGAATTAATTAACTGTCTACATTTAAAAATTTGACTTGCGTGCCTCATATACAAATGTAATATAATAATAAAATGTCACAATTCAACATTTTATTAGAATATTAGAAAAAACTATACTAACTTTTACATTTTAAACCTTTTTCCTCCTTGAATTTTATTTTTTCGAATTTCTCTGTTCACTCCGTATTTTGTTCTTTTCAATGTTTTACTTTTTTCTCCACGTAATTTGACCCATCTAAGTTTCTACGTTTTTTCTATCTCTTCTTCAGTTGATCTCATTTTTGTTGATTTTTTGTTGCTAATTTTCATGTTGTATAACTTTTTTCATATAATGTTCACAATTCCATATTCTTTCAAATTTTATACTTCTTCAATTCGCGTATTTAATTTTTTCATAATTCATTCATTTTTTAAAGAATTACAGTAAAACGTACTCTGTTACACACAATCAATAGTAAGCATACTACTTCTAAGCAGTGTTAACAAGCCATAAATGTTTAGAGCCATATGTTATAATTATAATTAAGTTTATTTTGAATTTTAGCAAATTTTAATTTTAATTAAAAATATTATAGTTATAGTTAGTATTAGTTTAATTTTGTATGAAGCTTCTCACAAGCTCCCTTAACCCAAGTTAATTCAAAGAAGTAAAAATAAAATAAATGCTATAAATAGACGTGACATCTCTGGGAACAATTTAAATAAATTTGCAAAAATTTGGCACAGCAATAAACATAAACCCTAACCCCCCCTAGCCTTCTAACGCTATGCGCTATCCAACAACCACTATGCACAATGAGACACGCATAGAGCAATCTAACGTAGTCTCCACGCACTATAGACTTCTGTCAAAAATTGAACTGATCTCGTGGTGCACGTTTTGCACACAAACAGGGATAGAGAAAAAGTTGAAGCGAACCCAGCTCCTATGATTGTTTGGTCCGAGCTTGCTGTACAACAGCGAAAAATGTGAGTTCTAGCGTTTTACATTTCTAGTTCCCCTTTTCTACCTCTTACTCTTTTTTCGTATCTCTAGTGACGTAATCCTACCCTTCAAAGTTTTTCATTCTTTCTATTTACGGTACACTAAAAAACTAATTTTTAATTAATACAATAAATGTATGTGACATTTTCAAGAAGTTATCTCAATTTAAGTGGTCGAAAGAAGTACATCAATTGCTAAAAACCCCACACAAGTCAACGTGGAGCGATCTATATTCTTCGGCACGCACTACAGACAAGTGATAGTGGCAAAAATAAAAGTGTCTCGTGGTGAACGAAACACACCCAGAGACTTGTAGTTACTAGAAATTGGCGTACCAAAGTGCAGTGCCTTCCTCAACTCCAATTCCACATTTGGTCCTGTAACTGCCACTAAACAATTTCCATAACGAATCAATACTACAATCAGCTCAAATAAGGTCAGTTGTTTCCTTCCATTCTTGTGAATTTATTCAGCTCTTTGGTTGTACCTCTTTTACAATTTTTTCTCTCTCATTGTAATCTCCCTGCTCCTTTATTAAGCTTATTAAATTGAACATTTTGCCAATAATTTTGTTCTCTCTCTTTAAGGTAGTTGTTGTCTTGGAGCTCCAGTCTTTTAATAGTATATTTTTACTCATCAACTTTTTTCTTCAGTAAGTCACTTTTCATTCCTATTTTGATTGTGTAATTAGATTTTTAATTCTTATCCCTTTCAACAATGTTGTTCCGCTCTTCGCTTCCTTCTGCCCTTTTAATTTGTTAACCTTTTATATTATGCTCATACTTTCCCCCTCCTACCTAATCTGTTATCGTCATTCGACTCCTTTGCCCGTCACCTTTCATCCTAATTTTGCTTCTACTTAAGGTTTCGATTTATATACCTGTAGTTTCTTCCTTTAAATGTCCTCTTTCTATATTTCATGTTTTCTAACTTTAATGTTGTCTTCCAGTATTTTTCTCAAATGTTTATTCTGTACACCCATAGTTCCTGCTTTTTATTATTTTGTTTTCTGTCTTCCTATTTTGCCCACTTTTTATCATTGTCTCTTCGCGTAAGTCACTCCGTAAGATTTTGTCAATTACTTTTTGGAAACCTTTGCAAATGTTTCTATCTTTTCCTCTGGTACTTCTTTTTTTCTGATTTCGTCCACGCTATCTCTCCGCCTTACAATATTTCCAAATTCTCTGCTTTACTCACCCCGTCTTTAATTGTTACAAATGGTATACAATGTCATACGTGTACACGTCACTCGAAACTTGTTTCTAAGCCTGAATGTCAACGTGTAATAGTACAGTTAGCAACTCATTTCATCAGATTTGGGTAGCTTAGTTTCCATCATAAGGTTAGCGACAAAGGTTGTTTCGACCGAAAAGCATTTCGTAAGCTGCACGAATAATAAAGCAAACTATATAAATTTTATGGGCCACTTGAAAACTAAATGTACGTTTTTAATCATTGCAAATCTCAACATGTTCCCAGATGTTATTCTGGCAAAGTTTGTTTTTATTAGTTTGGCGTATGTCATACTTTTTGATTACTTTTATTTATTCAAGATTTAGTTTGTTGTTTCAAATTTTTTCAGTTTTGTTTGCCTAAATTCCATTTTTCCTACTTCTTTCACTTTTTCTACCTGCAATGCTTTCTCTTAATTTGTTCCGTTTAGTCTTTACGTATATTGACTAGTTGTTAGTATTCTACATTTTGTTCTTCTTCCACTCTTGAGTTTCAATATCTCTGATTGTTTCTATTTTAATTTCTAAAGTCACATTTTAAATTTGTTTCGTTTCACGTATTTGTTTCTTGCCGATATTGCGGTTGTTCTCCCTGTAGTTGGTTTTGTACAATGTTTGCCATTTAATGTTCCCGACTTTAATATTTCTAACTGCAGAATGCCATATTGCTGCATTTTGGTTATTTCGTGATGGTGTTTGAAGTAATTATACTATTTTTACTATTTGTAGAGTCCCTATACTTGAGACGGTTCTGGACGTAACAATATACTTGAGTTCTCAATATTTAAGTGTTAACATTAATCTGTTTGAGTCTGTGAAGGTAAAATAAAATATTCAGCTAACGTGTAACAGTATTATAAATGTTTGTTTGTACTGTATACATATTAAAATAGAACATTACTTTTAGATAACTACAATTATGCGTTTTGTATTTCTATTTGTAATACAAATTTACACGCTATTGATTGCGGACCATGGCAAGGCAAACAAAATTATTATACCTAGCAACGGTATGAAAGCACACATTTTTCAACTTTACGACGACCGAAATGCTGAATTTCGTCCTATGAATTTAACAACAAGTGAATCCTATCAGTATATAAAGAGATCAAGCCAAGGAACAACTAAGGTAGCGGACAATATAATCAGGAACAACTTTGATATTATCAACGCTGAAGATTTTTCTGTTCAATTTTAACTTGATTTATCACTTGGAATTTTCCCGGTGCGAGCTGACGTCACTGGAGCTTTTAGATCGTTTGCAAAAACAGCATACAAAAAAACTACAGGAAAAATCAGGATAACGGAAGGCAAAGTTTATGAGTCGGTTGACATATGTAGTGAGCAAATACTACCGCATGTCAGAAGTAGTATCTTTATTTCTTCTATAACAGCGACCCATGTGATTGTTGCTAGACAATTTGGGCTTGATATAGAAATTACATTTGAAGCAACTCACCAAGATATTGAACAGTCAAGTTCTGGTGAGGCAAAGCTCTCTGCTGCTATGCAATCGGTGCTAGCGTCTGCCAAAATGGGAGTGAACGTAAATGTCTCCTCGACAAAACGTTCGTCAGACGAAAATTACGAAATTAATGTTTTTTGTAATATTCCACTTTCTTTTGATTACCCTAAGTCGTACGATCTTGTTGCATCCTTTTTAAGTAAACTTCCGGATTTAATAAAGCAAACTGAGGATGAAAAGGGCGACGTTATTTTTTTTTGAGGCTATACCCCTTAAAGAAGTAGCACAATGCCTTAATCTCGAACAAGAAAGTAATCCAGTTTTCAAAATTTCAGATCAAAATGCTTTACGTGTGAAACGAAATCTTGTTAATTTAGAAAAAAAAGAACAAGGCTTCTATTATCAATATAATAGGATAATGGAATTTGAGAAATGTTTTCGACCAAACGTAATTGCACGTATAATTCAATCAAAAGAAGAGTTTAAAATGCATTCAGTTTCTTTTAAAAGTGTGCTTAAAAGTATGATTATAGAACGTAAATTCGGACGTGCACACGATCATGAAATTTTAGAGCTTCTCCATTCTCGGTCTAACTCACCAGTCTCTGGCAATAATGCAGTTGACAATTTTAGCTTTCTGTATAAAGAATACATCCGAAAATCAGGATACTATAAGATCTTAAAGTCCCACGGAATAGATTGTTTGTCAGTAGAAACAGATGTTCAACTCCTTTTTTCTGAAAATGTTCATTTACCATACACTTTTTTGTTGTATGATTCTACAGATTTATCTAATTACATTCCTTTTTCAAAACTATTTAATGTTTTTATTCAAGAATGCAAACTTTGTAAAGAAAAATGCAAATGTATGATAGTCGACTGTAATGTCGACCACGACTTTGATTTTTGTGACGCCCACGAACACACTGAATTGCGCAGGTATACAGGAGGTGCTTTTGAAATCTTACAATTTAACGAGCTTTTCAAAGAAATGAACAATACGATATTTTTGGAAGATAAGCGATATTCAGAAACTGTCAATGCTGTTGTGCATTTATATCGTATATCTTCTGTTCTAAAGCAGTTAATGCGAAACCTTGATATACGAACCCAAAATTATGTTACCGAAATTCGTAAGTTCATCGACGACCATCACACAGTTCGAAGTTATCATTTCAGCAAATTTAAAAATATGACTGAAATATATGGTAACAATATTTTAAATTTTGCCGGAAATAATGTCACTATGAATGCTGTTGAAGTTCTAGCGAACAACTTTTTGATGTTTGAGTAAGCAAAAGGGATAGCAGGCGTCTAATTCAAAACAGACACATCTATCACGATGTGTTTAGTATGATGCAATTAATAATATTTTGGAACGTTACATATGAGCATTACAAAATTTAGAAAATAGCAATTATTTTGTTAAGTGTTACGGTAAAGAACATAAATTACATTAGGTCAACTTACCGTTACAAAATAAATGTAAACAAATAAGCACAAATCGTGACTTAAGTCGTAAATTTAAATTCACAATACCTCGTTATAACATGTGTTTTTAATACTTTAGGCAATTAGATGCACTACTAATTTACTTAATTTTATTTCAATTTCATTTATTCTATTTTTTGCTGTGCCCAACGTGGTCAGCAAAGGAGTCAGGTTTCGTTAGCATAATGGTATGTTGCGATCAGTGTACTAACTATATGAATAAACCTATTAATAAAATAACAAAATATTACGGATTCCTGAAATAGAAACAATTTTATTAGAATACTGAATGCAGTATATTGGCGTGTGCCTATATTTTTGGTGTGTACTGTTTCCATTCAACTATTATAAAAAGCATAGCGTTGGGGTTAATGAATAATGCGTTATTGCATAAATATGAAAATTAATAATCACATTGTTTTTATTATTGCATATGTTCGACCATACATTCCATTGAAGTGAATTCATGTATATTATATTTAATACTGAATCCAAATAATCTTATGTGAGTGATACAACAAATCAGTGGTGTACCAACACGTACAATTTTCAGCAGTATCGTATATTTTCATTATTATCGTTGTTAAAACATTCATACACGCATAAGATTGCGCTAGTTATTTTTACCTCTACTGGCTTCTACAACTAATAAGTTTGCTTAATATTGATTCACATTATTCAATACTATAGCTACAGCAATCAATTAAAACATTTGCTAAAAAATATTACTTTTTCGAAACGACAGTTTTTTAGGGACAGATGGTCGTCCACCAAGATCATCTGGATCATCTGCTCTTTTGTATTTTTTTAAAAATTGAACGGTGTAATAAAAAGCGTCAAAATCTTTCAACTCGGGCCCGTTCAACCGTATATCCATAAAACTTTCTAAAACCTCCGGTGACGTGCTTGACCTTGTTTTAGTTTTTGTGCCTGACATAAACGAAAAGGCCCGCTCGCTAGCTGCGTTGTTATTACCAGTCGATAATGCCATATATACAATATTCTTAGTTAATCTTGTCCAAGGCAAAGTGTTTTGTTTTAAGGCTAATGGCCAAAACAATTCAGCTGCATCTTGCCTATGTTCATATAATACACGGTTTTGGGTAATTCTGTCTACAAGCAACGTCCATTCAGTATTCAAAGTTTGACAGTCATTGGTGGTTATAAAATAAAATTGACAAATTATTCTGAGTTTTTCTAGATTAGGTACTTCTGGTATAAGGACTTCATCGTCATTTTCGCGTACGTAATACTGGTCTAGAGAATTTAAATTTCTATTTTGATTAGGTAAGTTACCTTCGACGAACATAAGTTTTGCGTTGTCTAGCAATTCCATTGCTGCTAAGATGTCATAACTAAAACGCTCTCTTAACTCTAAAATAAATGAATCATACAAATCGCTTCTAATACTACTTAGGCGAACCCCTGCTGTATCATACCTTTCTAACACATTTTCATTATAAACAAGTCTTTCGCAACTATCGTATTCGGTTATCGTACAAAAAGGACGTTGACACCCGTTCTGGCAATAACAGGCATTCAGAAATCCTTGGAGGTAAGGACCAGGTGTTGTTTTTAAAGAGCTAAACTGTTTAAATCCTTTATTTAATGTAACGCTTTTTCTAATTAAAAGACCCCCATGATCTTGAAACACAAGTGACATATCCTGAAACACTTGGAGGGCATCCAAAAATTCATGAAGTGCTGCTGTAAAACTACAATCTGCCATAATTTCGTATAACTCTCTGGCTGTTTGTCGTGCTGTTAACTTAAATGTTGCGTCAATAGCAATCACAGTTAGGTCAGTTTTGAGCAGCTGATAGTCTTTATAAATGTTTTGTAAGGCACCAAAGTGGGATGAAGCCCAACGCACAAACTGGATATATCTTAAACGACGGGGTTTGGCTTCATGCAGATCCTCAGCTATAGCCTGAATATGTTGCCACCTACGCGATCCTCTTGACATATAAAAGGAATAAAACTTATTAATTGAGCTTTCAAACTTAAGAAAGTAATGAAACCTAGGATCGGACTTAACAGTTGTTTGCATCACAAGATGCAAGCGGTGAGCCGAACAATGGATTAAAGAAACTGACCTAGGTTTAATAAAGTCATTAATGTGAGTCATCCAGCTGCGATGAATGCCTACCATCGAACTAGCGCCGTCGTTAATTAACGCAATTAGGTGTCTTTTAAAGTAATCTAGAAACCCTGGGCAAAGTATTTCATCAGCAAGCAGTTTTTCCTTAAATTTGTTAAACATTTCGAGTGATGTTTGCCCTTCAGACAGTTCAATTAATCCATAGAAATAAATAACTGGTTGATCGTCTTCAATTGATTGAAACAATATAACCATATAGGATATATTAGTGTTATCTGTTGATTCGTCTGCCAATAGACTAAATGGAACCCTACGTTTTGTCAAACTTTGAATTAATTTTAAGTGAAAATTTTCTGAAATAACATTCGCAATTTTCTTAGCTGCAACGTCATTATGCTGATATTGTCCAAGATTAACTCCAAAATGTTGTAAAAGTTCAATTTGCCGTGGGTGATGGGTGAGTGGGTTATTTGTTTTTATCACAAAATAAAGACTTTTTACCACATTTATGGTTGCAAGAAAATAGGGTTCCTGTGCATGGTAAGCTTCTTTCAGAAATAGCTCATACTCTAACTGAGATTTAGCTGTTGATATTTTATGCATCACGTTACCAGCTTCTATGTGTAACGGATCTACACCGTGGGCAATAATTCCTTCTTGGTTTTTAGAGCGATCTGTTAAATAATTGCCTTCTGGTTTTACAATATTAGCTCTATTTTTTATATCTGGTCGAAATCCGTAGGTGTAAAGATAAGCCTTACAATAATGGCATGAAAACTTACAATGGTTATCCTGCACTTCAATAGTAAGCTAACCTTTTAGATGTTGATAATCCAGGTAACGAGCTTCTCGTGGTAAGCTACCTGCACACGCTTCTTTAAATTGACTAGGATCCTGAGTAAGTGTTTGATAAGGATTTACCCATGCTCCAGGCAACACAGGCAACACGACTGCTGGAGGAATCGGTGGTTGCAATATTTCTCTGTTCATTGGATTCACTGCTGCTATTGAGTTAGGTACAATAAGGTTTCCATTACAACTGTTTGGCATGCCTTTTGTTGGCGTTCCGTACTTATAATGATTGACATTAAAGTTTTGGAAACCAGCAGAACAGTAATTTAGACTCAATCTTGACTGTGGTAACACAGGGTCAAAGAGTCTCACAAAATAACTACCGCCAGCAATTTGGTGTGCTTCAAGAATTTTGTCGTAAAACGCATTTCTCGTTTGGCTTTGTCCAAATACAATAATATCGATTGCGGAGTTATATATTATGTTTTGTCTTAATAAGTCATTATTAATGTTAGTCGGTATTACGCTGTGCGTTGGCCCTAACTTTAGTTTAAGCTTGTTAAGCTCACCGCGTAGATTATTTTGAAGTAAAAGTACAGCACACGGGGCATTTACACAGGCAAAAGAATCGAAAATGTTAGGATACGAGGTGTCGATACTTAAAGAATCTGACTGTATGTCTGCACGAGGACCTTTACCTACAACTATATACGTCTTACTGGGTCCTATCACTATTGTTGGATCATTAAAATTTATAGTTGCTATTATTAACAAAGGGTTATTCTGTAATAGTAATAACATGCAGTTGTCCAATATGTTTTTTTTGCTTGGGCCGCTACCTCTTACAATGTCTGACATAATTTCGATAAATTTATCTTCATCTGGAATCCCTGGTATGTCCATCGTCATTTCAGAAATTAAAAATCGATATTTGTTGGCGGGCAAGGGTATAGGTTGTATTCCGTACATCTGTTTTAAATAATATGCCAGTGAATAAATGGACGTAAGCCACTATATTAATAATTTAAAATATTTGAATAGTTGAATTACAATATCAAGCGATTGGTCAAACGACGACTGGTTATGATGTATTTGATCTGCTCTGGCATTGCGCATCAAACTCCCCTGTTAAAACCGTACACGTATAATACACATCAAATAGTTTACACAATAAGTAAATATATTAGTGAAAAATTTAATGAATACGTAACGAAAGTAAAACCTATCTTACCTCGGAACTATTGCTTCTCTTTTGAAAATTCGGTTGATGTTCTATTCCATTTGTTTCTGTTTTAACCGTTCCAATAATGAATAGAACTGCGAATCTAACCAAATGAGTTTTGACTATTAACCACTGAGTAACCATTTTGACTCAGATGGTACTTCCAAAGTTGAACTAACTCCTATGTTCCTTTTCAGGCTCATTTATAACTGTGTTTGGGTCCAATGCACGTCATTTACACCTTCCAAAGTCGTGATTTGTCACATGTTTAAAACTGACATGAGTTTGATAGTTGTATCTAGTCAATGTATACTAGTTATACAATATGACATCGTCGCCCAATCCTATTAACGAATAATTACGCACATACGAAGCACGTAAAAAACACGAAGTGAAGTTCTAGCCCACGTTGTACATTATGGTGAGTAACTTGTGCTGATAAGATTAGACTAATTCATATTATTACTCTTTGTTGACAGGACTATGTAATAGCTAACACATAATTAAACTGAATATTTTCACGACTTCTAAGCGTGAAAAAAAACATGATTAATTGTTGATAACTCCAGGTTTATTTAAACACAATTGAGTATTTGTGATAAATATAACGAACACAATAACAATTCGATTAATAATTCAGCAACTCTTTATTCTAAAACAATACATATTCAGATTGATATACTACGTGTATATTGTAGTAATACGATTTTGTTTCTTATAAACTGTATGCACATATATATATACATACATGACAATTGATGCAAGTCAACAAAACGTATGGCTAATATAGATTACAAAAAACTATGAATATTTTTACAAATCATGAAAATCAAAATCGTAACAGACGAACCAATTAAACCCACTAAAAAATTCATTAAAGGGATAAAAATGATAAACAAAATCACGAAATCTTGCTATAATTATGAAAATATAAAAATTATAACAAATCATAGAAATCATAAACCATATCAAAATGATAAAAAACATGCAATGATGAACAAAATGACTTGCGAAAATCATAATATTCCACGAAATTCATGAAAATAATAAAAACAATAGAAATAATCACACACTTTGGAACACATATTTAGATATGTGAGCATGAACATTAGTTTGTGTAAAAAAACACCTAAAGCAAGTCGTGTTATATGAATCAAATGGCCAAATTGACATAATGAATAAATTATAATTATTTCATGAAGCAACTCTGATACAGATTATTCATGAATGGTATAGAGAGGCCAAAGAAGGATAAACATAATGATAGACAATTTGCGATATTTCAACAATTTGATTTTTGTTAGTATTTATTGTTGCAAAATCCTAGAGACGGTTTTAAATTAAAACAATAATTTTACTATAAAATGTATAAGCTGCACTTATTGCTCTAATATACACCATAGCAGCTTAAATTCTAAAAAAAACTAAGTTATGTGTACACATTAGTAGTAACATAATAGTGACTTTTTAATTATATTTGGCTGCAGGCGTTTTTAACCATAGACAGTGTAACACGTTGAAAAAGTCCTTTTAGCAATGTGTGTTTATATTTTAACACTTCTCTGTAAATGTTGTTTTTGTTTTAAAAGCTATAGTGTAGATTTAAATTAAAACTTTTACTTTACAATACAGTTTGAAGGTCACATTTGTTCATCTGATATGTACAACAGACTGTGAAATTATAACAGTACGGAATGAGGCAATTAAGTATTTTAGTAGGTATACGCATGTAGTGACAAAGTAATGAATATATAATATGTTTGGCTGCAGGCGTTTTTATTAATGGCCAGTGCATTACAGTAAAACGTTGCTAGTGTTGTATGCATGTATGTATGTATGTATGTATGTATGTATGTATGTATGTATGTATGTAATTAAATGGATTTCCAGAACACCTGGTTCGCGAAACGCCCCTCAGACCATCACATGGTCTATTGCAGACTGCCCTTATTTAAATAGCTTTGATTTCGGCTGCTTACAAAGCCATGATGTAAGACAACAGGTTATTTGAACGAGCCGTTAGTAAGGAGTCTACAGTAGGGATGCAAACACCCAGTTTCACTTTTCTCTAAATCATAAACATCGGGCATTCTGCCAGAAGATGGTATGCAGTCTCTGCTACCTGCTCACAAAATTGGCAGATAAGTGACTCTTTTAACCTCATTCTATGCATATGTGCCCGGAATCTAATGTGACCAGTGCACACTTCGACCCGCCTGTTCGCACGGCCAGGTTAACCACTGAGGTAGCTACCGAGATTGAGTGAGCAAGATGTGTTCGCGCTTCTGGGTTGGAATAAGATGCCTTTGCTAGCCAATCAGCTTCCTCATTTCCACGATAAGCTTAGTAGCTGAGTCTCCAAAATAGTTGAATTTCATTGTTTGAGGCAAGTAAGTTTAAGCTACTGTGACACTCAAGCACTAGATTAAAGGAGGTTGAGACTTTTGCTAATGCAGAAAGTGAGCTACGGCTATCGCTGTAAATACTAATTGTACAATTTTGCAGCTTACTTGTTAGCCATTATGCTTAGTGTAAGATTGCGTAGATGTGACATGTGTATTAAGAAACAGAGAAGAAGAGTGAAGTCTTTTACTGGCTACTGTTTCGCCGCTCTATGTGCACCCCGCTACCTGAGAATGTTCTATTTCTAAAACAATCAGTGTAGCAGACTACATCAGATGCCAGCTCCAATAGATCCGTCTTTGAATCTTCCCTCTTTAAAGTAGTTACTGAGTAATTTTTACATTCTTTAGGTGTCACAATCCTGCTGTCAGACGGCTGTAAGAGTGTAGATTCTTTCGAGACCCAATCCTTTCACACCATTGTGTGACTACGGTAGACTAGAAGTTGGGAGTGCCAGAGCCCACTAGCACGCAGCTGGTGCATAGTACGGACTGCAAGTCCCTCTAGTTGAAGTTCTAGAGGAGTTAGCCCTATCAGGCACTCGACCGCGGAGGTAGGTGTACTTTGGCAGGCTCCAGAGGTTGCAATGCAAGCTTGCCTTTGAATTTTTGTGAGGGACTTAACAATCGTTTGGTTTCTTAGAGCTAGATTCTAAACAACAACTGCGTAGTCCAATAAAGGGCTAACCATTGTTGTGTAAATCCACGCTGTAACTTTGGTAACTTTTTTGCACCGAGCAAGTCATCGATGCTTCGTTAGCAGTGGCTAAGCTGTGCTGCTTCCATGAGATCCTGCGGTCTAGTTTTAAACCTAAGTATGTTACTGTGCTTGACGTTTCCAGCTGAACCCCGCAAAATGATATCGGTTTCTCTTTAAACCGTGTATTTCTGGTAAAATTAATTGCCGATGTTTTATCGGATTTTATTTTCAGACCCGTTTTGTTGCACCAAGAGTCAATGACTTGTAGGCCTTCGTGAATCCGGTCTACAAGGGTACTGCAATCTTTACCCGTTTGAACTATTGCAGCGTTGTCTGCATAGCCTTGTGATAGCAGTGATGGGACTTTGACTTTAAGGGAAATCAGCAACTCATCCTTTACCAAATTCCACAGAAGTGGTGAGAGGACACATCCTTGGGGGCATCCTCTCTCTACCCTTCTGTTTCATGTTTTGCCTCGAAGTTCAGATACAGTGCGGTTCTGTAGCATGGGATTTATCCAGCTTGCAAGAGCCGGATTAATCCCGAAACGTTCTATAGCAGCACTGACCGCAATTAATTTGAGGTTGTTGAACGCTCCTTTAATGTCTGCGAAGACACCAAGATCAACTTCGCCATTTTGCAAAGCTTTCTCAACATGTGTGACTAGTCTATGTAGAGCAGCTTCGGTTAATGCCCTTCTTAGGTATGCAAATTGGTTGCTAGAGCGCAACATAGTCTCCAGTCTTAGAGTTCTAATGTGCCGATCTGCTAACCGTTCTAAGGTCTTATCAAGAATGAGGACAATGAAATTGGTCTCGTCTGCAGACATGCCGCAAACAGAAAAAGTAAGTAGTCCGGTGTGAAGGACAAGCTGTGCTGAGCTTGTTTTTGAGCTGTTTGGGAACAATGAAATTAGTCTCCAGGAGCCAGCAATTAAAGTTTTTTTCTTGGTTTTGGTCGAAAAATTACCTTGGCTATTTGCCAAATGTGTGGAGTGAAGCTAGTCTGCAGACATCCCTTAAACAGAAAAAGTAAGTGGTCTGTAGTGAAGGGCAAGCTGTGCTATATAACAGCCGGAGCAAGCCCATCAAGACCAGGTGCTTTGTACGGCTTAAAGCTGTAGACTGCCCATCTAATCTTATCTACAGTGTTTATGTCCTCTAACTCCTGCACAATAACGAGCGAGTGGTCAGTGCTAGTAGGGGTGCGGGTAGGTCGACGTCGCGCGGGAAGAAGTGAGCAAGTAGGACGTCTAGTGTCTCACAATCATCCTGGGTGACAGAGTTCGCTTCAAGGTTAAACATGAGTTTTGGATGTCTAAGTCTTTCCTTGCAAAGCACTTTTTGAACCCGTGCAGCTGCTGGGAAACTGCCAATTTCTCCGCAGTAGTCGTGCCAGGCAGTGCGCTTGGCTTTGCGAAAGTCAGCAGTTGTATTTATTTCTGCAGTTAACGTACAACTCCTATTGTACCAGGGCACGTCCCGAAGGAAGACCACAGTGACGTAGGAACCGTCGAAACTCCTTGCAGAAGACAGTTAACTCAGGGTTCCACCATGGAAAATAGCTTTCCTTTTCTACGGAATAGTCTGGATTGGGTAGGCCTTTTGGCCAGCACGTTTGAAAAGTAGAGGAAATGAACGTAGTCTTTGCCCCCAACCCATCTGATGTGAGGTTATTGCTAGTTTTATCGCCTCTCAGTTCGTCTTCAACAAGTGACTTAAAAAGGTTCCAATCTGTATTACGAATTTGTCTTATTCTAATAGGTGGTGGTTTGTAGCAGTTTACAGTAAATCGTATGTACCTATGGTCGGATGACAACTCATTATTCCAAACCGACCAGTGTCTGATAAGATAACGTGCTGCCACATTTGCTAGAGTGATGTCCAAGACTTCTATTCAAGATGTAGTTATAAACGTTGGAGTGTTACCTTCATTAACTACGTCCAAGTCATTGGCTAGTAGATATCGAATAATTTGTCTCCTCTAGGGTTAATGTTAGAGCTGCCCCACACTGTATGGTGTGCGTTACAATCCGCACCAATCATAAGTGGTAGTCTATTTTGCTCGCAATATACAGTCAGGTTTCTTAAGTTAGCTGACGGTAGGTCCAGTGTGTCTCCAGGCATATACGCCGAAGCAAACACAAGGTGACGCTTCCCTCATTCCGTCTTAATTACCGCAAGATCTTTGTCGCAGAATTGAGACAGCATAGTAGCACGAACGTTACGGGACGCAAGGATACAAGAACGGGGAGGTTCTCGGTTGTCTGCAACAAAGAGTTTGTCTTTATTGCCTAAGCCACGTATAACATTCTTGACGTGATACGGTTCTTGAATTAGGAATACAAAGGAGTGTGGGTTTGTAGAAGTATTGGCCACGGTTGAGGTGTGTAGTTGTGTATGTCGCACCAGCGCATCACGATGGCCTACTAAGCTTGAGGCTGCCGCACGCGCATGGTGCATATTAATTTGGGTCATATCAACATGAGCAGTGGCCACAGGAATGACCCCGCTGTGGTTATGCCGCTACTTCCTCCCTTCTATCCTTTGTATTCAGCGGGGAAGAGCCACTGTCAATGAACTGAACCGTGCCAGAACAATAGTGCACTTTGCCCTTGCACGTCTTAAGACAGATTTCAGTCACATAGTGGTACTGATACATCTGGGATGCAACAGTCAGTCGACAAATTGTACTGAACCTATATTTAATGTAAGTCACCTAATGGTACCGGTGCATGTGGGATGCATCAGTCAGTCGAACCAGTGACCTGTACGCATGCGCAAAAGATACTAGAATGCAAATTTGATGTACTCGTCAGTCGATCCCAAGACCTGTATCCATGGACCAGGATTGCCTGCAACTGCCCAAGCATCAAAGATGCACTAGTCAGTCGACCCTGCGAACCTGTATCCCTGTATGACTTTAGATAATTCCTCCAAGTTCTGTGTATGAGACCAATACAGTGCCCGCCCTCCATTAGAAGCCGCCGATTACTACTCATGAAGACTGGCACGGGCACTGCGTGTATGCACTCACAATAGAAAAGAACAAAAGTGTACAGACAAAACATTTGAGATGGCAAGCCAAATGATTTCCGTTTTTTTCGCTTATAAGGAGATTTAGTGTTACCTTCCATTGTTCCGGTACCTCCTTGAGTGGATGCCATCGTAGCCGTGGTAACACTTTATCTCCTTGGTTGGGTTTCACACAAAAGTCACAAAAAACGAACAGTTTTTAATCACTTTGCGAGCAGCAAATAGTTCCGTTTTCGCTTTTGAATCGGCGATGGGACTCCTGCTAGTGTTATTAGAATACGGTATGACTCATAAAATGTTTTATATATGTATATGCACCATGTACCATAGGAATGACTATAATATTTTTTGCCGCCGGCTCATTTAAATTGCAGCATAGTTAAATGTTATTACTAAAAAAGTGTTTAAATGTTTTAACATTGTCAATCCTTGTGTATATGTGGTTGTGCGTAATGCTAAAGGACAGATTTATTTTAAAATTTTACTTCACAATGCAGTATGTCGGTTACGTTTACCCTGCCGATGTGTAAAAGGCAGCTATTATTATTGCGATGCTATATAAATCATAAAAATATATTAAGTATGTATATGCATATCATATTATGGGAATGATTTTTAATTATTTTTGGAAGTCTTTGTTACTAATGGCTAGCGGAGTAAAATAAGCAAAATAAGGGAATAAGTTGAGGTGGAAAATTACAGAAATTTGTGAGACAAGAGGTAAGCAAACGTTTAAAAAGAGTTTGACGCATGTGGAGCGTGAGAGCAAGCCAAATGTTTATCTATGATAAGCATACCTGTTCGCACTCAAGGGGTGGAGTGCGGCCCTCGCACTCAAAATTGCACTCCGCTCCACTATAGTCACCGAGTGGAGTTCGAGTGCCAAAAAATTTTGAGAGCTAAACTTGAGTAGAGTGCGAGTTCCAAAATTGTTTGAGTGCAAACTATGAGTGGAGTGCAAATGCC
This sequence comes from Dicyrtoma fusca, assembly GCA_034695205.1. Taxonomy (NCBI): domain Eukaryota; kingdom Metazoa; phylum Arthropoda; class Collembola; order Symphypleona; family Dicyrtomidae; genus Dicyrtoma; species Dicyrtoma fusca. The sequence goes on along the minus strand of JAQFZC010002002.1, from coordinate 1,787 downwards.
AATCTATTGGCCATGCACTCATGTTCTGGTTAAAATTTGAATTTTTCCTTAAGAAAAATTCTGGTTATAGTGCTGAGTGGAGTGCTTAAATCTGCGTCTGAGTGGAGTGGAGTGCAGAGTGCAAAAAATTTTTGAGTTCAAATGCTGAGTGGAGTTCGAGTTCCAAAAGTTTTTGAGTGCGAGGTCTGAGGTGAGGGCGAGTGCTAAATCAATTTGAGCGCCAACCCTGAGTGGAGTGCGAGTGACAATCATTTGGCCAGCTATGATAAGGCAAAAATGAAGGATATAAATTTTTGAAACTTCCCGCGCTTTGTTTCTACTTGCTTGCGTTTGAACGGGTTGTTTTATTTTCGGGAAATTCAAACTTGGAAAAGTAAATGTCTCATTGTCGATACTTTTCTACTAAGACTTTTACTATAAATTAAAAGTTAAATCGTGTGATACGAAATGAAAAGTTTATTATCTCAGTGGAAGCATTTATTGCGCGAGGAAAAATTAAAAGCGTATGTTGATAAAGCTCCAAACGTCGACATTGCCAAAGAAGAATTATTGACAGAATGGATTTCCACAAAAGACACGGAATGGTAAACTCAGTCATAATTACTGTTTTGTATATTTTGTAATATTTATGGTATTTTCATTTGCATTTTGCGGTAGTTATTTAGATTGCTTTGGATTTTAGGTGGGTTTTTTGGGACGAGTTTTGGTGGCTTCCTTTACTAATTTTTTATGTTTGGATTCTGGGTTTTGTATGCTTGTTGTTGTTTCGCTGCTACAGAAAAAATGGATCAAGATTAAGCTTACTTGTTTAATTGCATTGCTTTGTTGGTTTTTAGCTTTTTAAACTGTTTTTAATTAATTGCTCATAGTTTGACGTGTTATTACAATTAATAAAGTAGCTAGCTTATTAAATAAATAAAATAATTAAACTAAATGTGTTTTGTCTTGTATTCAAGTTAATTGCAATTAATTGTATGTTAAAGCTGCTTAGATGCATAGTTGTGGTGCACATTATAAGCAACTTCCTATTTTAATTGAACAGTCAGTAAAAAACTACTAGTAATAAAAATTAAGTCAATATTTCAAGTCATTATTTATTTGAATTTCTAAAAATTGGGGTCGAAAAATTTATGGCTTTTGAGCACTGAGTCGGCAGTCCAGTGATAGTTTAATCTAAAACGTTGTGACTGATTTAAAATTTATTTTGGAGCATATAGAACGCACAATGAGAACCGACAAGCAAAATTTATAAGTTACCTAAGCTTTATTTATTTACAATGAGCGCAAGATTAAGATTTTTTCTCTACCTGGGACAAATTTTTAATGAAGTAGTAGGACATGCCTTAGAAGATATTCAACAAAAGTATTTTAATAATCCCCCAGAAGAAACTAACGTCGACATACAAGAAGCTGAAGAAACACAACCAAATCCTAGCCAAAGTTCGGATGACCGTCCACAATAAACTTTACAGTAAGACATGTCTGCTTTTTCAACAACTGCCTTGGTCTACCCCTTAGCTGTATGGAACTAATTTTGAATATCGTTTTTGAATGTGATGAAAGGGTTCCAGTTTCGCTGGTTTGTTCTTCATGAGCACACTGGTCTCCTGTCCTATTACACATCAAAGGAGAAAATGCGGAGGGGTGTTCGTCGTGGCTGTATCCGTCTACAAGGGGCTGTATTGGGTATCGATGACGAAGAAGATGCTTATTTTACTATCACCGTCGATGCAAAAGTATTTCATTTGCAAGCTAAAGATGCGGAAGAACGAGAAGTTTGGGTGCGT